>WOXC01008901.1:0-109661 GCA_011680675.1 Gymnobelideus leadbeateri | reverse complement strand
TGATTAATATGATAAATATATTAAGTAATACCAACCTAGAACCATAATACTGCTGGGTTGATTTTCTTTTCATTCTGGGGAACATATGTTCATTATGGCACATTGTTTTCTAGTCCTTAACTGATTTTTTAACTCTTCAAATATTTGTCCCCCAAGAGTATTTAATTTCTCAGTGTCTTTTTGAGGAATCTTTAGCCAAAACTATGAAAATTGAGACAAATCATATCTGTTGGATTCCCTTTGCCCAGTGCATTTTTATCTTTTTTTTAAGAACCTCAAAACATAGAGGGAATTTGGGGGGGGGTGGATTCAGGATGAAATTTCAGTAATATAAAAACAAAACATGTTGATAAAAAAATTATTTTAAAAGAATAGGCTAGGGGCGGCTAGGTGGCAAAGTGAGTAGAGCGCTGGCCCTGGAGTCAGAAGGACCTGAGTTCAGATCTGGCCTCAGACACTTAACCCACACAAACAAAAACCTAGCCTTGTGACCTCGGGCAAGTTACTTAACCCCAATTTCCCTAAAAGGGGCGGCTAGGTGGCACAGTGAGTAAGAGCGCCGGCCTCGGGAGTTGGGATGACCCGAGATCAAATCCGGCCTCAGAAAATGAACACCCACACATAAGTAATGACTAGCTGTGTAACCTTGAGCAAGTTACTTAACCCTAATTGCTAAAAAAAAAAAAAAAAAAGAATAGGCTGAGTGGCTGTGTTTGTTTCTTCAAATTCACTAGGATTCTGGTGTCTGATAGAAGAAGGCCTGGGTTCAAGGTTGGTCTTGGTTACCTATTGGCAACTCACTTAACTTTTCAGTACGCCCAAGTAACCCTGTAAGTCTAAGACTCTAAGTAGTTATAAGACTTCTCTGTCCTGCATTGGTAACTGGTGTTTTCTCACTGGGAGTTCCCTCCACCAATGAAATCAAAAGTATGCCAAAGAAAGGAAGGAAGAAAGAGACAGAGAGAGTTAGAGAGGAAGGAAGGAAGGAAGGAAGGAAGGAAGGAAGGAAGGAAGGAAGGAAGGAAGGAAGGAAGGAAGGAAGGAAGGATGAAGGATGAAGGAAGGAAGGAGGAAGGATGAAGGAAGGAAGGAAGGAAGGAAGGAAGGCAGGCAATCATGGGCTCTCAAATCCTGATGGCCTCACAAATAGGTCTGATACTGCTGGTTTATTATTCTACTGAATCAACTATGATGCAGATGTTTATGACAGAGAGAAAAACCCCAGATATGTTTTCCTGAACCATAATGGCCTATGTCTTCAGATTCAAATATGAAGGCCACAAGAGTCATATTCTGCATCAGTTGCAACCATGAAAGAGAGAACACTGCATTTTCTTCCACATCTTGTCACCATTTTACACTTCTTTTAAAAACCTCTGCTCCATCCCCTATCTGCCGATCATAAATGGCTGACCTTGCTCAAGGTTTGGAAATTCCTCTCTAATTTTCTTCTTTAGCTACCTCTATCTTAATCCTATTTTAAGGTTCTCTTACTGGCCACTTTCAAAAGCACCTGCAGAATAGAAATGTTCCCAATCCCTCAGACAGGAAAGACCAATATCAAAAATTTCAGCAAGCCTTCCTTCCTTCAGCCTCATTTTCCTCCTCTATACAGCCCTTACAGCTGTGGCCCACATCTCCCTGCCTTGGAAAGCAAACAATCACAGTGTTCACATGGCCTGGGAGGACCTATGGACATTGCTGGTCATAGCAAACCTAAGGAAAAATGGTGTATAAAGGTTGAAGTAGGAAATGGGCAATGGGCATTCTGAACTCCAGACTCCCACCTCCAGCTTTTTAAGACAGTTACTAACTTCTGTTTGGTGAGGACAGGAGGCTCATGTGATAACGATGTAAGTGATCAGAATTCCTGTTTTTGTGGAGACCCATTTGAGGAGAGGGTAGCAAGGGGATTGCCACTCCTGAAAAAAAATTTTTTTTGGAGGGCAATTGGGGTTAAGTAACTTGCCCAAGGTCACAAGGCTAGGTTTTTGTTTGTTTGTTTGTTTGTGTGCGTTAAGTGTCTGAGGCCGGATCTGAACTCAGGTCCTTCTGACTCCAGGGCCAGCGCTCTACTCACTGCACTACCTAGCCACCCCTACTCCTGAAAATTTTAATTTTTTGGCAAACAATTGATGGCAAGAAGAAACCTTCAAGATCATCTAATCCAATCTCCTCATTTTACAGATGAGGAAACTGAGGCCCAGAGATGGAAAGGACTTTCCCCGAGGTCCTACAGCTCTGAGGTCGGAACCTAAGTGGCAAATCTGGGACTTGAACCCCAGGCCCCCAGAATTTGTTTTGTCTTATATCGCACCCTCCACCTGTTTAACAGAACTTTTCTTTTTCTCCTATGGAAGATGTCCAGTTCTAACAAGATCCCACTGCTGATTTTGACCCCCAACCGCTGAGTCACTTCAAAGATTTAGTTTCAGACTCCCTAAATCGATCATACTTTCCAAGACCACTAGGAGGAGAAAGAGAACGCTGCTGCTGCTCTCCCAGGGTCCGTAGAATCAAAGACTACTGAGATCAGCACAGTGACTAGGATTTGGTGGGCGAATTTTGGATTCAGGCAAAGGATGTGTTCTCCAGACCGAAGGTTTCCCACTCCTAGGCAAGCGTTTATTAAGCACTCACTATATGCCATGGACTTTGCTAAGCACCTAGAATACTAATAAAGGCAAAAACATGGTGCCTGCCCTCAAAGAGCTCACATTCTATGTATATACAAGATGGTACACTTACACACACGTAAATGGAAAATGATCTCAGAGGGAAGGTCCTAGCACTGGATTTGAGGTCTGCTTCCCGCACAAACTTCACACGCCCTCGGCTCCTGCCCTCTCCTAAACTGCCTGGTATCTCACTACTTGGCCTGTATTTGTATCATTCCCTCTGTGCAGGCTGTCCCCAAAGTCTCGGCATTCGGAGGGGTTTTCTGAAACGCCACACTGTTACGATGTGTGTGTGCTTCTGGTCTCCCAGTTAGAAGGGAAGCTCTTTGTGAACAGGGAATCGCTTCATTCTTTATACTTACACCTCTAAGCGTCTGCTATGGTTGGCGCCTAATAAATGCTTGTTGGCTGATTGTGCTATGAGCCTTGGTTACTTCTGGAACTTAGCTGTGCTTTGGAGCCTTCTACAAGGAATTGCGATGATGATTTCTCACTAGCCCACCCCCTCGCCTCATTTTCCAGACCGGGAACTGAGAGGGAGGGGGAGTTGCCTAGGGGTACTCCCCGCGGTCTGGGCTGGCTCCTGGCCCGGGCCCCTCACTCGGGCTGCGGGTTTCCCAGCGCCCCCCCGCCGACGGGACTGACTGCCCCTTCCAGAGCCAGCGTGCGCCAGCGGGGCCCGGGGGCTGCGGGGTGGGGGCGGGGGCTGCGGGCGCGTGTGCGCGCGCTTTCTCCCGAGCTCTCCCCAAATTCGGGGGGGGGAGAGGAGGAGGAGGAGGAGGAGGAGGACGAGGAGGAGGAGGAGGACGACAGCTAGAGGGAGCTCCTGGCGGCTTCGGGCGCCCGCGCCCGGGCTGCGCTCACACTCCCACGGGCGGTGCTCCCTTCTCCGCCGCCGCCGCCGCCTTGTCACTCTGCTCTCCTTGGCTGCGCGCTCTGCTCCTCTCGCCCTCGCCCTGTCGCTCGCTCGCCGGGATGGCGGAGGACAGCGAGTCGGCCGCCAGCCAGCAGAGCCTGGAGCTCGACGACCAAGACACCTGCGGGATCGACGGAGACAATGAGGAGGAGACTGAGCACGCCCGCGGGTAGGGGAGCCGGGTGGGGCGCGGGGCCGGGGCTGCCGCCAGAGCTGCCCATGCCCAGCTTGGCCGAGGCTCGGGCGGCGGAGCTGGCGGGTGTGTGCGTGTGTGTGCGTGTGCGTGTGTGTGTGTGCGCTCGTGTCTCTGTGTGTGCCTCCCGGCCCCACCCCCACCTCCTCCGCAGTCCCTGCTGCAGCGGTGGTGGGGGGGGGTCTCTCCTTGGGCCCCCGGGCCGGGCCGAGCCCAGAGAGACTGCCGTGGCTCTGACGGTGGCCGCGGCCAGTGCGTTGCGAACGTGTCGGCGGCGGGGGAGGGCGAGCTGTCTAATGTGCATTTGTTTGCCTGGTGCGCCGGACTGGCCCCGGACCATTGTGCCCAGCTAGCCCTCCTGGAGCTGCCTGGCCTTCACCCCCATGGAAGCCGATCCTCGGCTCCTGGAGGCGTGCGTACAGATGCAAGTGTGAGTATGTGCATGTGTGTGTGCATGCATGGGGTGGGGTGCGGGTGGAAGACACTGCTGTCACCAGCGACTGCAGAGCCTTTCTTCCGGCCCTAGCTGCCCTAGGGCCGCTGGGGCTCAGGTCCGGGCTTCTTCCCTGTGCCCTGGGAAGAGGGGGGGTGTCTGGCTGGGCGTCTTTATCTATCCCCCGGGAAGGTGGGGGTTGGGGGAAGGTTGCTTGCTGCAGCTCCCAGCATGTGATTCTGTTCGTGGGAACTGAAGGCAAAAAAGAAAGATAGAAAGGAAGAGAGAGAGAGAGAGAGAGAGAGAGAGAGAGAGAGAGAGAGAGAGAGAGAGAGAGAGAGAGAGAGAGAGAGAGAGAGAATGAATATGAGAATGAATCAATCCCATTTCCTTTGTGGTCAGAGCCCCCATCGTCGGTTCTGCTGCAAATGCCTTATTTGTAATGAATCCTCCACATACTCTACCTCTTTGCTTTCCCCTATTCTCATGCCCCTCATCCTCAAGCCTTGGTATCTTAATGTTTTTGGCTTTTGGCTGGAGGTGAACTATAGAAAGTTCTACCTTCTTTGACAATGGTGAAGTACCCCAACCCAGAAGCAGCAGCCCCAAGGGTCGTGGGGAAGGATGCTGTGGGTTTACTGGGCTGAGTCCTTGAACCAGGGGTCAGTCAGTCAGTCAACAAGTATTGAATTAAGCTCTATGTGACAGGCTCTTAATTAAGTGCTGTGGATACAAAGAAAGCAGTGCACGGATCCTAGGTATTTCCCTCACAGAAAATGCTTCAATCTTTCAATTTCCCATTCTGCCCTTCTTCCTAGGACGCTCTGAGCTTGCCTTTTGAACAGTACTGGCTTGCATTGTGGAGCCTGTCTTTGCATAGATGTATTTAGGAGGGCCCTTCTCACCTAATTTCACATGTCTTTAGAAGAAGGTCTTCAGTCTTGTGGGCGCCTCCCACAGACTTCACCATATCCTGCTTGCAAAGCTTATGTTTGATATCAACAGTCAAAGGGTGTAAAGTATTTAATACTTGCTCAGAGCTCTGCTTTTTCTCTTTAACTTTCCTCCTGTCACCCTGTAGATGTGATTTCCTCTTCTTTTTTCCTATGAGAGACCAAATTATTTCAGGTTAGATACAGACCGGATCTCTGAACAGGTCTGTTTTCTGAGGCAGGCTGATAGAGCAAATTTGACATGAAGATGGGGGGTGGGGGTGGCAGTCTTAAATGTTTTGCATTTCTCTTGAAGGCAGGGGACAATTACTGTTGCACTGAGAAGTGAGATTTTGTGAACCAATATGACGAATGTGGAAGTGGGTCAGCTTGAAAAACATGCTCCAGAAGTCTTAGTCAGAGGTGGTTTTCCGATTCTCCTGCTACACAGGCTTCTCCAAATGTTTGATGCTTTCATGTATGTGTGTGTATGTATGTGTGTGTGTGTGTGTGTGTGTGTGTGTGTGTGTGTGTGTGGTGGAGGGGAGGGAATCTACATGCCATTTTACTGTCTCTGAGGTTTGCTTAGACAAGAGTGAGGCCTGAACATTGAGATGTCTATAAAATACAAAATGAAAAATCCAGGGGAAACTGATAAGTGTATCTCTCTCCTCTTCGTTGGGTTTTGTGTGGCAAGGTGGGGTCCAATGTAAGTGTAACAGAAGTCCATAAAATTTCTGTTTCCAAGACAGGGAAGGAAATGCTATGGTGAGCCTGAGCCTGGTTACACTTATGAAGTAATGGGAATTTGCTTATGATGGCTACCTACAAATAAATAGCCATATGGAAACAATAAATTCTGTGAGCTTAAAGTCAATGCTGTGGGCTGCCCTAATGCTTTGCAATAACCATTCACTAGAGAGGACTTTACTTCTCTCTCTTGCTCATTTGGGGTCTCCTTTTCTCCTTTTTAATATTCTCCTGTTCATCTCTTGCCTGTGCTTTATTTGATATTTTAGGCAGGGTGTTTGTCTGCTTTAGGACTGTTTACCTAGGTCCTCCTTTCTGCTTACACAACACTTGGTCTTGGTACCAGGGGTGCCAGGGATTACCCATCTGTGTGCTGATTGATAAATTACTTTCTTCCTTCCTTCTCTGCCCACTCCCCCCACCTCCTGGAATCATTGCAATGGGCTGGAGGAGGGTCTCAGAGCAATCTGTTAAAAATTCTAAGTAGTTCTTCAAGCAGGGTTTTTTAATGTACCTCAATGATTAATAAAAATGAAGGAATGCCCAGGAGACTAACAACTTTTAACTGAGAGCAGTTAAGGTAGCCATATCAGTCACTAGTGGAAAAAAATAGAATTGAGATAATTAGTTGCTAGCCTATTAAGGTGGGAGATGTTGGGTAAAATTCTAAATTACTACTCTTTTTGTATCATTTTGGGAGGAGAGTGTAAAAGTCCTAGGGCCCTGGTTCCCGAATTTGTGAAATATTGGGGTTGAACTAGATGACCACCGGCACGATGATTTATTCAGTGCTTAAGGTTCACCTAGCATTTCCTTTCTGATCCAGTGAGCTAGAGAATAGCACAAGGATTATTTAACCGCCTCCCCCCCCCCCCATTTTACATTTGAAGAAACTGAGTTGTCCACATTCAATCAGCTGGCAAAACGGGAGATCTAGAATAGCAACATATAACAACTTATAGCTTTGCACAGTGGAATGAATATTAGGTTTGAAGTCAGAGGGCCTGGATTCAGATCCCAACACTGTTTTCTATTCAGTCACCCTAGTTGAGGCACTGAACTGCTCTGGGACTCAGTTTCCTCATTTATAAAATGAGAGGGTTGGCTTAGATGATATTTAAATTGCTTTCCTGCTCTAAACCTGTAACCCTTTGATTTCACTTGAGCCTCACAACCACTCCTGTGAAGATATTATGTATTTGTGATAGCTGTTATTATCCCCATTTTCAGTTTGAAGAGGTAAGTCTCTATGATCACCCACCTAATAAGGAGAGCTCAAATTTATGTAATGCTTTAAGGTTTGCAAAGCTTTACCTGTTATCTCCGTTGAGTCTCATAAACACTACATTTAACAGCTGAGGAAACAGAGATTAAGTGACTTGCCCAGAGTCACAGGGCTAGTAAATGTCTGGATGCAGAGTTGAACTCAGGTCTTCCTAACTCCAGGTTCTGTTTCTTCTCCCATACCAAGCTATCTGTGACATCCATGACTCTTTCACCTATAAGAGTTTAAGTGGAAAATAGATAATTGGAGTAGTTTTCTTTCATCTGGCTATCATACATACAATACTTTTCAGTAAAAATGTAAGATTTTCTTTCAAATTGACTTGAGGTGGGAGGCTAAAAGATGGGACAATCTTTTACACTTACTCTCTTCATTCTCCATCAGCTCCAGAAAGCAACAAATAGTGAGCCTTTGGGGATAATCAGAAGTAAATGGTTCACCTTGTAGAGGTATGTTCTCTGAGGCTAGTGGGCTAGGGCACAGGAGTCATTTACTAAATGGAACTCCTGTGGCCTGGAATTATTCCGTCACCTCTTGAGCTTTTCTTTTCTTTTCTTTTTTTTTTTTTTTTAAAGCAATTGGGGTTAAGTAACTTGCTCAAGGTTACACGGCTAGTCATTATTTATGCGTGGGTGCTCATTTTCTGAGGCCGGATCTGATCTCGGGTCATCCCAACTCCGAGGCCAGGCGCTCTTACTCACTGCGCCACCTAGCCGCCCCTTTAGGGCAATTGGGGTTAAGTAACTTGCCCAAGGTTACACGGCTAGGTTTTTGTTTGTGTGGATTAAGTGTCTGAGGCCGGCTCCGAACTCAGGTCCTTCTGACTCCAGGCCCGGCGCTCTATTCACTTGCACCACCTAGCCACCCCGAGCTTTTATTTTCTGATACTTTATGGCATATGAAAGTAGTGCCTTAAATTAGAAGAAAATATGCAATGGAAATTTTAAATTTATATGCCTCAGATGTTGCTTTTCTCCTATTTTTATAGACTTTCTGTGAGATAACTAAAAATGTGTTTTTTTTTAATTGTGGCTGAGGCCTAGAGTACATGAATGAATTATGAAATATTTATAGGATGTTTTCCAGTGAACAATATGGCTCTCTCCAGTAAGTTGAAACCCACAATAGAGTTATAAAATACTTGAATCGAACTATTTCAGGGGCCTTGTTTTCCACAGAAAATGTGGTTTTACATAGCTTTGGCCCATCTAAATACTCTGGTAGCATACTACAATAAAATCTCACTAATTAAAGCTAGATTGGCAATAGGCCAGTCTGAATTAGTGAAACTCAGCCCTTTGCAGACTGGCTTTTGACCTTATCACTCAACTAAAACAGCTTTCTGCAGAACTTCCCAATACTCTCTTAATTGTTAGACCTGATTTTTTTTTTTCTTGGTGCTCATCCTTCTTGACCTCAGTGCAGTGTTTGACACTGGTGATCCCCCCCTCCTGGGTACTCTTTTCATCTTTGGGTTTTCATGTCACTGCTCTCTCTTGGTTCTCTTTCGACCTGAGAGCTCCTTCTCAGTCTTCTTGGATGGGTCATCATTCATATTTCATTCCCTAACTGCATCCTTAGCATAGTCCCTGGCACATAGTAGGCACTTAATGAATGTTTTTTGTCCGACTGTGTGTGCCCCAAGGTTTTGTCTGGGACCCTCTTCTCTTATCTCATCATATTCTGTTGGTGACTTCATTAGCTCCCATGGGTCCCCTTATCAACTGTAGCCCATGTCCTTTATGCCCAGCCCTAGTCTTCTCTTGAGTGCCAATCCCACATCACCACCTCCCTGTTGGACATTTTAAAACCCAAACTGTCCAGTCAGCAAGCCTTTGTTAAGTACGTACCCCTGTGTAAGGCACTGTTCCCACAGGGAACAAAAGGCCTGCTCTCAAGGAGTTCACAGTCTGAGGGGGCAGCTGTATAGGAGATATTCTCAGAGGGAAGGGCTTCATGCAGAAGGTGGGACTTGAGCAGAGACTGGAAGGAAGCCAGGAGGCAGAGATGTCCACAACAGAGCTTCGTATCCTTTCTCTACAGCTACCCCTCTTCCAGACTTCCCTGTTTTTGTCAAGCTTTTGTCTGCCTGGGTTTGCAACAGACTTTTCTCACTCTTTCTTAGCCCACAAATCTAAGCAGGGTGCCAAGTCTCATTTATTCTTCTTTCATAACAGTGTTTACATTGCCCTTCTTTCCGCTCTCAAAGCCACCAGCCTGTCCCAATCCCTCATCACTTCTCACCTGGGCTGTTGTATAGTCTCCTCATTGGTCTTCCTAACCAGTCAGTGTCTCCCTTTCCCAGTCTGTTCTCCTTTTGGCTGCCAGATGATGTTTCTACAGCTCAGGCCTAACTATGACCTTCCCTTTCTTACACTCCAGTGGCTCCTTCTTGCCTCTATGATCGAATAGATGCCTTTCTCAAGTCACTGTTTCAGCCTTATACGTGATTCCTTTCTGTGTACTTTTCAGTGGAGCCAAATGGACTGTCTTGCTGCTGCTCATACATGAGATTCCGTCTCCTCTCTGTGTCTTTGCCCAGAAATGCAGTATTTCCATACTTCCATGTTGGAATACTTAGTTTCCTTTAAAAGCACCACCTCCTGTCTGATCCCCTCCCCCCACATTAGTGCTTTTCTTCCCAAATGATTTTGTTGGAATGTAAACTCAGGCATATTTTGTTTCATTTTAGTCCTTTTATCCCTTATGTCTGGAACATAGTAGGTACTTAATAAATGGTAGATCTTGGTGGATGTCAGGATTAGGCTGAAGAGACCAGAGATGTTTGATTAGTTTAAGATTTAGTCTGGGAAGGGGCATGTTGGCTGTCCTCTCTAACCTGGAAGGTTGTCTTTTGGAAGGAAGATTGGATTTGTTTGGTTTGTTCTTGGAGGAGTCTGTAGGTGGAGGCAGATCTAGTCTTGATGGAATAAAACATTTCCTAACAATCAGTCTTATCCCAGTGAGATGGGCTTTCTTTAGAAGCTGTAATCCTTGTCATGATCATCATCTTCACCACCATTTTCATTCTCATTAGTGATTTTATTTATTTTTATGTGTGTATATATATATATATACATATATATACACACATATATTTATTTAGCTTTACTTATTTATATAACATTTATATATCTCTTTAAGGTTTGAGGAGCATTTTGTGTGCATTATCTCTGATCCTTACAACAAACCTGAGAGATGGGGGCTATTATTATTCCCATTTTGCAGTTGAGAAAACTGAGGACAAGAGAGGTTAATGGTTTGCCCAGTGTCACACACAAGTGTATGAGTCAGGAATTGAATTTAGGTCTTCCTCTTGAAACTCTTGAGATTAATTCTTCAACCATTGTGTCACCCAGCTCCCCCCTTGAGCAAAGGCTGCATTGACATTTGCATGGTACGTTGCAGTAAGGATTGTTGTTCCTACATGAGCTAGATTAGATGGCCTTTGAGGTTTCCCTTCCAGCCTGTGTTTAAGTTTATGATGATTAGAATTAGGCTAACAAAGTGTTGCTTGTTTTAAGAAATGGTTGGTAACCAAAATTTCCATGGTTTTTGTATACTGCCTCAACACAGGTGCTTCTAAAGTCCTTGAGGGCTGCTTGAATATTGTTCTTCCACATTATTGGTATGAGCATCCTAAATTCACTTTTATTTTTCTTGGTTACAAATGCCCTGCTATTCTACTTCATATTGGAAAGAATGATGTTTCTAAAATCATTAAGGAGAAATCAAGATGTTTAAGAAAAGATGGGCATTTTTGAAGAATTGATATCATTGATCATTTCTATCTTTTCCATTTTTTTCAGTGGCATAGTATCATGCTTGTTACTCTTTTCTAAAATGGAGATCATGATCTTCACCCCTATACAGGCCTCTTTTTAACTTCCCCATTTCTGTCGGGGGCTGCAGTCAAAATGACCCACTTACAGTGCCCCATACTTATTTCATTTCCAACCACCATACCTTTGCCTGGTCATTGGTGCTTTATGGAACACTTGGCCTTTTTTAAAGGTCTGTCTCCTTCAGTGGGCTTTTCTGGATGGCCCTAGTTATTAGCGGCTCCCACCCCTGTACCTGTGCATTTATTAGACTTGTGTGCATCCTGCTTTTACTTATTTGTGAAATGTAAGTTTCTTGAGGGCAGGATTGTTTCACTTATATCTATATCTCCATTGCCTAGCAATCGACTGATAGACAGTTTATTAATTTTACTGAGGATACAAAGACAAAAACAAAATATTCCCAACTTTATGAAACACATTCAAGTGGGGGAATTTAATATTCACAGACAAGCAAATATGAGGTATATACCATAAATTCCTAGGGTGTGTGTGTGTGTGTGTGTGTGTGTGTGTGTGTGTGTGTACACATGTGTACATTACCTAGAGCTATCATCAGGAAAGGCCTCCAGCAGGACATGGCATTTGGGGCTCATCTTTGAAGAGAGATAGCTGTTCAAAGAAACTGCTAGAGCAGAGCTTTATTGTAATGGAACTACAAAGTGCCAGAGTCCAGGATGGGATGGGAGGCAGTAAAGGGGGGGGGGGCGGTATTGGGATTGGGGAAGGTAGTATTCTGTATGCTTGCTAGTTTGGCTGGAGTTTAGAATGTAGGGGTGGAGTAATGTGATATTAACCTAGAAAGATAAGCTTATTGATCTAGAGCTAAAAGGGAACTGTGAGCTTGTCTACTCCATTCCTCTCCCTTGTTTTACAGAGAAGTAAACTGTAGCACAGGGCAGCCCACTCTGGCATTCTAGGCAGGATCTGAATCCAGTTCCTCTCCCACTCCACAGCTGGTGCTCTTTCCCCTGTGACAAGACTTAGATTCTAACACAGAGTAAGTGATTGACCAATTCTTACTGGTTGATCTGAAAAGGCAAAGAATGAAACTAACAGCCCCTATGCTGAAGAGGAAACCAGTGACAGTCCTAACCACAGCTCTGATGGCTTCTTGGTCCTGCCCTCGGGGGCTCCTTATTTCCTAAACAAAGTGTTTCTTGTACCCTAGGAGTTCACTGTACTCAGCTTTCTCTTGAAAAGGTGGTTTTTTTTTTTTTTGGAGGTCTGGAAAGAGAAGCAGCTAACTGAAGTTTTCTGAGACTAGAAACAGTAAACATTTGAGTAAAAACATTGGTAAAATAAATTCACAGTGGCCAATAAGCAACAAAGTGTTCCCTGGGGCACTTTGATACAAGGGAGTCTGAACATGTGAGCAGTACTCCCTGTAGCTACAAGAAGCTTGTAAATCTACCATAAACATTTTTCTTAGCTCTGTAATTTGGTACAAGTATAAGACTTGAATTCTTTAAAAAGTGAAAATATGTAGACATTAGTACACATGCAGTACTGTATATGATTATACGTATGGATTTGTATACATTTATTTGCATATGTGATTTATGTGTATAAATATGTGTGTGTATTGACATGTGTGCATATGCTTATGCGTGCTTGTGTGCCTGTGTGAGTATGTGAATGATGTATTAGTATTAACAAGACTGTCTTTAAGTCAACTGTATGGAATCCATGGGAAAATGTAAGAATTTGATTGGCTCAGCAGATTTATCTAACTACACAAAAATTCAAAGCGGAGTATAAAGCTTCCCAGGCTGAAATTTGATCTGTTAACAGCTTAACAAATTTAAATGGGTAAGTCTTGAAGGGTAAGAGGAAGGATTAACAACCCCTTCTTCACTCAGGGAAGTTCCTACATTCCACAAATGCATTTTGAAAATGCCGGTGATGGGACCAGGATTTATATGTACAGTGACTGGGATAGGGTACTGGTGCTGGCATATCTTAACTAACTATGAGTCAGCTCTTTCCAGAGCTGAATTGAGTAGCTGAATTGGTCAGGATTTAGAAAATTGTTTCTAAGTAATATTGGGGGGAGGGGGAGGAGAAGGGGGTTGATTTAATTTCATCAAGTTAAGGGACTCCTAATGTAAAAATCCCCTGATTCTATAATTTATAGCCTTGGAAAGTTACCTTGGAGCCCTGAGAGATTAGTTGACTTGTCTAGGGTCCTGTAGGTGGCAAGATATGTCAGAACCAAAACTTTATTCCGTTCAGGTGATTTTCTTCATCTTAGAACCAAAACTTTATTCTGTTCAGGTGATTTTCTTCATCTTAGGATGTTTTTCTAAGTCATTTTTTTAAAGCTAAAATGCAAACATAACACTAAAACCACCCTACTAGCCTTTATGACTCCCCTTGAATGTTGTCAGTCAGGCTGTGCTAAGTGCTGAGGTTACAAAGAGGCAGAAACAAGCCCTACCCCCAAGAAATTCTTATGGTGTAAATGGGAGGTAATCTCAGAGGGGGATGAGATCAGGAAAGACCTGCAGAAGATGGAATTTGAACTGAGTCTTGAAGGAAGCCAGGAGGCCATGGTGAGGAGGGAGAAGATTTCTAGGTAGGGGGGGAAGCCAATGAAAAGGCACCAAGTCCGGTGATGGAGGGCTCATTGTGAAAGGAACAAGGTTAATGGTGATGGATGGGTCAGTAGAAGGGTGAGGAATGAAGTGTAAAAAGCCTGGAAGGGTAGGAAGAGGCCATATCTTAAATGGCTTTAATTGTCAAACAAAAGACTTTGTATTTGATCCTAGAGGGAACCATTGGTTTTTTTTGTTTTTGTATTTTTAGAGTGAGGGAGAGGATGTGTCACACCCTTATTAGATGGCCTCTGTAGCCCCTTAACAGGTAGGGATTAGTTTTATTTCACAGATGGGCAAACTGAGGAACTTGCCCAATATCCCTAGTCCGTGGCAATCTGGGCCATGCCTTGGCTCACTTCTTAGAGGGGCCTATTCATTGAATGGGCATTACCTCATTCTAAGTTGAGAACCTGAAAAGGACTTAGCCTAAAAGAGTCAGGGTCTCCCATTGCATCCTGAACCATTTCCAGTCTGTCTTCATGAATATCTGGTCACTGGATCCAGATGGCTCTGAGGAGAAATGAGGCTGGTGACCTTGCACAGCCCTCCCTTCCTCAAATCAAAGTCAACTGCAAGTCATGTCGTCATTTCCCTGATGTCATGGTTCTCTTTGAAAACGGAAGGACAAACACTACAAGTCAATGGCAGAACTGGCCTCAAGGCCAGGTCTTCTGACTCTACATCTAAGTTTCTTCCTCTCATCTTGAAATCCTGAATAATCTAAAGCTCTGGGCTATCAGAGTATGTGTAGTAACTGTGAAAGGATTAAAATCTTTGAAGGACATAGCTGGGGGCTGGAAACTAATTTCAGTAAAAACTCAAGGAAAAAAGTCTTGGCAGTGAATCAGGCCATTGATGAGATAAACAAGTTTTGTTTTGAAATGAAATCCCAAGAATGAGGCCCTGTGACTCAGAGCTTCCCCAGGAGGGGTTTTATTCCATTCAGATCAATACTGCCCAGAGAAAAGAAAGCTAACCAAGCATGATTAGTCAATGAGTAACCTGGGAGGAAAGGGAGCCACATCAGGCAAAACAGGCTGATAAGATACACTTGGGTTTTTTTTTTCTCTTAAAATACCCCTCTGCCAGGTTCCTTAGAACATTTGGTGAGCTAGAGCCCTGGAGGAGAAAGAATGTTAGCTAAGAGTTAGGAGATGTGGCATCAAGTCCTAGATGGAGGAGATTTGGGCAAGCCACTTCATATTTCTCTGACCCTGTTTCCTTATCTAGAAGATACCTAGGCTCCCTTCTCTCTTGGGGGCTTCATGCTGGGGTGCACATGGTTACCAATAGGGACTGGCTTAGAGCAAGTAAATATTTGGACTTGGTTAAGAGACAAGAGATGTGATGGGGACTGGGGGGAATGCAGTGGTATGGAGGGTTGGACCGGCCATGTGAGCTTGGTAACTAGGTGGGCTAGAGCAAGCAGGACACTAGATTAAAATGTAATTGGGATATAGTTAACAAAAGAAATAAAAATATGATAGAACATTTGTTATTTAGTTCTGTCCAACTCTTCTTGACCCCATTTGGGGTTGGCCATTTCCTAATGATGGGGTGCTTGGGATATATATATTTATAACATCAGTCTATATTTGTAATATCAATCTATGTTTGTAATATCAGTTTGTAACATCAGTTTGTAAAAGGGGTGCTTTGGGATCTATGTCTGTAAAATCAATTTGTAAAACCAGTCTGTAAAATCACATTTTCCCCTCCCCAGCCTCAGAGCATTAACTTTGCCCCTTCCCCCTGCTAGCACTCTGCCTAGCAACAATTCATGAACTGTTTATCTCTGCTTGGAACAATAACAAGCTAACTATGAGCCTTCACTAAACCATCTATAAACATTTTAGCTTAGGCAAATGTTATCTCCCCTAGTAGAGTGGCCTGCTGTGCCCACGAATCCTTCAGTGCCTTATCTATAGGTTAACTCCTTAGCCAATTATACCCTGCCTGAGTCTCCCTTAGCCTTGGTTCCCAACATCCATCTTGTCAAACATGACACTGATGGGTGGCAGACTGGGCACTTCTCTGTTAGCCCTGACTGCTGGCTGACTTAGTGATGTTTCAGGCCTAAAACCACACCTCCAGGTATCCCTCCCCCCACCCTTGGGCTATTTACCAGTGAATTATGGGCAATAAGCTGCAGTTATTATTAAAAGTGCATGTTCCTTTAAGCAATGACCGCTCCTTAACTCCTCCCTAATCCCACCCTTACTTACCTAGTTAGCATAATTGACACCCGATTTACTGTGCTGACTCCTTAAAACTATAGCTGTGATTTCTGTAAGTTTGCAGGCTCCATAAGAACCCTTGCCCGCTCTTCTGTACAGCGTAACAATAAACTTTTACAATCTTGGCTTCAAAGTTTCCTTGAGCCTGGTGAATTCTTTCCAGACTGAATTGCAGGGTTTCTGGTCACTGATAGTGATCAGAGTCATGGTAGAACCTATTACCCTTCCCCCAACATTTCTCTAGCCCATTTTGCAAATGAGGAAACTGAGGCAAACAGGGTGACCCTAGGCAAGTAAGTGACTTGCGTAGGGTCCCATAGCTAGTGTCTGAGGCTGAATTTGAGTTTGGGTCTTCCAGACTCTAGGCCTGACACTCTTCACTCCACCTCCTAGCTACCCCTACTACTGAACATAGATAATATTAATACATGGTTTTCTAAGTCATTATGTGACTGGCAAGGATCCTTATGTGTGGTATAGTGGCATCATTTCTATTTGAGTTTGATATCACTGGTCTAGAGGAGTAGGAATTCTTAAAATCTTTTCTGCATCATGGATCTCTATGGAAACTGCCTTTGGTGAAGCCTATAGAACCCTTCACAGAATAATGTTCTTAAATATAGAAAATAAGATATGTAGGACTTTAAAAGAAGCTAATTAATTATGTGGAAATAGTTATTAAAATATGAAGGAAAAAAAGGTCATGAAACCCAGGTTAAGAACCCCTGGGATAGAGTTACTAGGCTTAGAGTTAGGGAGATGCAAGTTCAGATTCAGCACCAGGCATTTTTCATAGTTGTGTGACCCGGGACAGACAATTTAACCTGTTTGCCTCAGTTTCTTTGGCTGTAAGATGGGGATAATGAGAGCACCTTCCTCAAAGAGTTCTTTGAGTACCTAAAGGGATATTTGTAAAAGTGCTTAGCACATAGTAGGCAATATATACATGAGGAAACTCCCTCTACCAAAGGAAGACAGATGGGTACCTTCACCTCTAAGAGTCCCGCCCAGAGTCACCAACCCAGCTTATGGCAGTCTGGATTTGAAGCCAGATCTGCCTAGCTCCCAGGCCAGCTCTCTGTCCAGTGTACCACTGTGTGACATGTGCAACAGATAACAGATGGACAAGTCAGTGTGTTAAAAGATCAAGACATCCAGAGCAGCATTTCTCTAACTTGGCAGTTTCAGAATTCTTTTCTATTATTAAAAACTGTTGAGGACTCCCCCCTACCCCAAGTGGGTTTGTGGGGGTTATGAAAATGAAAACATCTCATTATTATAAAAAAGCTTTGGCATTGCAGACCCCTATAAAGAGTCTCAGGGACTTGGGGGGGGGGTCCTCTGGTCTGCAGGAAGACCCTAGGCTGTTGAATGGGTTATGGTAAGGCATAGACAAGATTAGATCACAGATACATACACTGTTGGACACTACTCCACTTTGCCCTTTCCTTCATTCATTTGTAAAAGCAGGCAACTCAACCTTCCCTTTCCTTCATTGATTTGTAAAGCAGAGAACTCCACCTTCTCCCTTAATTGATCTGTAAACAGGCAGGATCCCCACCCCTTGTTTTCCCTTGATTAATCTGTAAATAGGCAGGACCCCTTTCCCTTGATTAATCTGTGGGCAGGAGTCCCACTAGGGTTTCCCCTGGTGGGAAATTCAAATGTATACTGACCAATCACTAATTGTAGTTTCAAGTGTACACTGACCAATCATTGTAGTTTCAGCTTACATCACTGTAATTTCAGTTTATGTAACCTGGCTATGGAACCTCTATAAAACCGGCACACTGTGCCAAAGCACTGTCTGATTTGGGTGACCATGTACCTCGACAGTCCCATGGTAATAAAATCCACTTTTTAAACTTAATCTTGGGGATCTTCTGTCTTGCTTTTATTGGGGTACAATAAACTTGTCATCAAATTGGGAGGATGTTGCTTTGCTTTTCAATACCAATGGTAGGGGTCTTCATGTGAACTCCTTGAGGGCAGGAACCTGTCTTATTGTGTCCTATATGAGCTACTCTGACCATCATTGGCTCCCAATACATATTTGTTGTTGGAATTCATTCATTTATCACTCCTAATTCCAATAAGAAATCTAATTTTGTTTCTTCCCCTCCTTTCTCCCTTCCCCTTTTTCTTCCCCTTTGCTCTTCTTTCCCCCCTTCCCTTTCTTTCTCCCTCTTTCTTCCTCTTCTCAAGGACAATCAATTGTTCTTAGAATGTTAAATCCAAATAGGAAGCAACTTGGTCTGCCTTGTGTTCTAACACCTCACCCAGAGCCTAGCCCTAGTCATGTCAATGCTTAAGAACTAGTAATTAGGGATGACAATAACTTCTGCTCCTCTTCATCAACCTTTATAGAAAGAGTGGCCTGCCTGAGCACCAGAGGAACCAGATCTCATTGGTTTCACTGACAATTTTTTTTTTTTTTAGTTTACAAAAAATGTTTGCTTTGGATTGGAGTTCTTCAGTTATATTATCATCGTGGGCTCTTCAAAGGACATAATGCTTTTAATGATTTGATACAATTTGTAGTGGTAATTGCATCCTTTCCTGGTTATTTCCTGGTCCTCAGATCATGCTTTAATGAGCCACATGCAGCCCTAGGGCCATGGGTTGACCACTATGGCTTTTTAAGAACAGAGAATAGGATTAGTAACAATAACCAACATTTATGGAGCTCTTTAAGGTTTACAGAACACCTTGACAAGTGTGCTTGAGCCTCACAATTCTAAGTGTGCTACAAGTAGTATCTTCTATTTTACAGATGAGAAATCCCAAGGCTCATGATGTGGTTTGGGGTTGCTGGGAACCCTGAAATGTCAGGGCAGAGAGGACCATTAGCCTGGAATAAACTCACCCACTCAAACCTACCTCCGGTCTGCTATGGAATGGGGGAGAGATGAAAGGGATTGTGAAAGAATCTGGATGGGATTAAGGAGTCTGGGGTGGACCAGCTACAAACAGAGAAAGGACTAAATAGGGTAATTAGGTGATCTAGATGGGATTAAGAAGTGTTCAGATATGCCAGTAGGCTGGGGATGGCCCTGATCCACTGTGAAAGGAATGCCTGATAAGCTAATTAGGTGACCTAGGTGGGCTGGGGTGAGCCTGGTGCTTTGGGGGAGGCACTGGTGATCTGGGCTGCAGAAAATACATGGGAAAATTCCGGGATGGGGTTGCTTTCAAAAACATGGTCTTTTCCTTTTAGGGGTCCTGGTTGCATTAGTCACACAGTAAGAGTCTGAAGTGGGATGTAAAGCTAGGTTTTCCTGACTCCAAGGCCAGCATCCTATCCATGCTTGCCATTTTAAGAATCCAGTTGAGGCTTGCTGCATCCCCCAATATCTGGGAGAGTTCTCTTCTCATAGTGTGTATGTCCCAGCAGTAGGAGGGAGATGCCTTCCACTGGCAGCTGCTCTCCCTTGTGCCTTGCTCTCTTGGCTGGCTTTGCTAAAGTTCAACATGCCGAAGAGCTAAATCATTTGTTAAAAGTTGATCTGGCCCAGTTGAGGACTTGTTATTAAAGGTTCCCCTCTTAGAGTGAAGACTGTTCGCCATAAGTAAAGCCTCCAAAGGTGCTTCTTTTCCTTCTCCAGTTTCAAAGTGATAGAAATAAAAACCTATTAAAGCTAGTACTATCATTCTTTTGAATCTATTACAGATGTCTAGGGACAAAGAGCTCTGGGAGAGGTTGTTTTAACCTGGTTTTTCTGGTTACTTTAACTTAGGGGCCTGTGTACCTAACCCTGAGGCCATTCTGGTCTGGATACTTGCACCTACACTTCCATGTTTCTAGGTTGCCTTGTGGTGACTTTTATTTCATGTCAGTGGTATTTTTTATTAGCATATGTGTGTGGCTAGTTGTGGGGGACCATGGGAGTGGTGGTGAGGAGAAGAATTAACCTCATTTTATAGATCAGGAAACCAGCAGCCATGGGCTTGGATGGGGCCACAAATGGATGAACTACAAATCTGGGATTCCAACTTCCAAGCTCCTGGCTTTTGTTTATTCACTGGGCCACACCTATCCTAGGCTTCTTCTGTAACTAAAGCTGTCTGCTTTCAAAGAAAAACAAAGACAGAACTGATTAGGGAAATATGATCTCTTAGCTTGTGCCCAACTACTGTACCCAAGCCCTGGTGAGAACCAGGAAGGTCTTTTCCCTAAGAGTCAATGTGCCAGGCACTGTGCTAAGTACTGGGGATATCAAAAGAGGTACAAAGAGTTACCTGCCCTCAAGGAACTTACAGTCTAATAGGGGAGACCACATGTCAACAAATATATAAAAAACAAACTATGCCCGATAAATGGGAGGGAAGGCACAATTGTTTTTACACTTAGAATGTCAAAACTGGTGAAATTCAATGAGTGTTGAATTCCCTGCCTAGAATAGCTTGTTTTTACATAAGGTTTGAAGGTTTACAAAGCATACAATAACATTGTTAGGTAGGCACTATAAAGCATATTATCATTCCCATTTTACTGATAAAGATGGTGAAGCTAGAAGAGGTGAAATGAGGCACATGACTAGTAAGCTGCCAAAGGCTGGACTGAAGAGAAGGGCTTCTGGCTACCAGGCCAGTGAAAGGCTTTGTGCTAGGCACTATGGGAGAGAGAAGAGGGGAGAGGAAGGGTAGTCTAAGTCTTAGGCCCTAAGACATGGGCCCTGCCCTCAAGAAGTAATAACCTGAGTGTTAGAGAAAGGATGTATGTGTGCAGTGGGGGAATCCGGGGCAGGAAGAGTCCCCAAACAGGCAGATAAATTGAAGCAACCTGGTCAAATCAACAAGTATATATTTTTTCCTTTTTGGAGGGGGAGGAAGGGCAGTTAGGGTTGCATGATTTGTGTAAGGTCACATGGCTAGTAAGTGTGTCAAGTATCTGAGGTCAAATTTGAACTCAGGTCCTCCTGACTCCCGGGCTCTAGTCACTGTGACATCTAGCCACCCCCAACAAGTATTTATTAAGAACTTACTATGGGGCATTGTACTAAGTTCAAAGCAGAAATAAAAACAGATCCTACCCTAAAGAAACGGATATTCTAAAGGAGAGACTGCACATATTGGGGCATAATAGAAAGTCTGGAGAGGAATGCCCTGGAGGGTAGCCTGGAGGGGAATAAAGACCTGGTTGTTCTGGCATCCTCCTTGAAAAGTTGGGGCTGAGAGGAACCAGCCCATCCTAGGGAGAGGGTAGAAGGTTCCAAGCCACATGTGAAGTCTTGGGGGTGGAGTGAACTTCCTGGGTGAAGAGGTTTCATTGGCATAGTAGAGAAAGTCTAGTGTCTGGAGTACAGACTGAAGAATGAAAAAAAAAAGCCAAATTAAACAAAAGAGGAATGAAATTGAAGGTTTATTATAAAGTGATGAAGTATAGGATTAGGGGTCCACAAGACCCCAAAATACCAACATGCTGGGTCCTGCAAAATGAATGACTCAAGCTTTCTCTCAGCCAAAGAAAAGCAAAGTTTATTAAGTTTGCCATAATGGGTAGACTTTTTTTTTTGCCTTTTGGAAGGCAATTGGGGTAACTTGCCCAAGGTCACACAGCTAGGTTTTTGTTTGTGTGTGCGTTAGGTGTCTGAGGCCACATTGGAACTCAGGTCCTTCTGACTCCAGAGCCATAGCTCTACTCACTGCACCACCTAGTCTGCCTATCTGTGACTCTTGCATTGGACAAAGCAGCCCAGAATCATCTGATACTGAGCAAATCTGTGCTAGGTGCTCTCACACACATGGAGACAAGATACGGTCTTATATACAGAAAGGTTGTGGGAGGAATCTAGGGGTGGTCTAGTGGAGGAGTTTGGGGAGGGTCTTCAGGAGGAGTCAGATGAGGTCAGACTCCAGTAATGAGTTTGGGGAGGGTCTTTAGGAGGAGTTAATGAGGTCAGACTCCAGTAAATGAGTGATTATGGGTGGGAAGCTGCTGGAGGCTACCTGGAGATTTGGGTATTGGGAGGAAGGGTGGGAAGTTGGTGGACAAAGGAGGGATAGAGATTTGGACTGAGCCACTATGAAAGGCTTATGGCCTCATGCAAATGCCTCATCAAATGGGAATATTCAGTCAGAGTTCATGGGGGTTGCCAGAGCCTGTATCCCATCAAAACCATAACTGGCTTGGGCATCCTCCTTAAAATGGAGGTTCTAGGAGGAACCAGCCAGAAGAACCAGAGGCACCCAAACACAACTAATCTAATGATCTGTGTGATGATTTTGTGGTCTGAATCTATTGGAGGTAATAATGAAGTCTCTGAACCATCCAAATACAGTGACTAAATCAAGTAAGCAAGCAAGCTCTGGGAGCCCCCTGGAGCTCTCCTTGAGGTACAGGCGCTAGGAAACTCTCCCCCGCCCCCAACTCTAATTAAATCATCTCTTTTGATGATGCATTTGCATGAGGCAATAAGCCTTACATTGTGGGCTGAAACCCGTTTGGCATTCCTGTTATTAGACTTCCCACCCTCTGTTACTAGACTTCCCACCCTTAAGCCTTATCAAAATATCAGTACACCCTTGAACTGGCCTACTCTACCATTTTCTGTAGTCTCCAGGTTGCCTCCAGCAACTTCCCACCCTCAATCACTTATTGACCTTATTAACTCCTCCTGAAGACCCTCCCCAAACTCCTAGACCACCCTTAGATAGTGAGAGTGCTATAGAATGACCTAGCACAGACTTACTCTGTGTCTAATATAAGTGAACTTTTAATAAACTTTTCTTTGGCTGAGAGAAGACTTGAGTTGAATTCATTTGGCAGGACCCAGCATGTTGGTATTTTGGGGCTCTCCAGAGCAACCCTAACCCTCTTTATGGGTAACCTCTTGATTGATTACTGTCTACCTTGGAAGAGGTAGTGTGGTACTTTTTTTTTTTGGAGGGGCAATTGGGGTTAAGTGACTTGCCCAAGGTCACATGGTGACCAAGTGTAAAGTGTCTGAGGTAGGATTTGAACCCAGGTGGTCCTGACTCCAGGGCCAATGCTCTATTCACTGCGCCACCTAGCGACCCCCAGTTGTGTGGTACTTCTAAGTACTGGGGATGCATATACAAAAGTGAAACCATCCCTGCCCTCAAGGTGCTGATATTTTAAGAGGGGGGTGTAACACATTCAGGGTCCTGGTAACCAAGGAGCAGAATATTGGTCTAGGTCAGAAATTCTTAACAGAAGGTCCACAGAACCCAAGGATAGATTTCAGGGGATCAGTGAACTTTTCCAGGAAAAAATATACATACTAATTTTTACTAATCTCTAACTCAAGGATTCTTAACCATTTTTTTATGTCATGAGCCCCTCTGACAATCTGGTGAAGCCTATGAGCCCCTTCTCAGGATAATGTTTTAAAATAACTATCAAATGCATGGAATTACAAAGGAAATTAATTGTATTGAAATACATTTATCCAAATATTTTTTTAAGTTCATGAACTCCAGGTTAAGAGCCCCTGCCTTGTCTAAAATTGAGCATTTCCTCCAGTTATTTAAAAACGTTCTGATAGGGAGTTCATATGCTTCACCAAACTAATTGGTCCCAAAATAAGAATGAAAGGTTGAAGAAGGTCTAAAGGTACAGGGCAGAGATGGCAAAATGCCCATGGTGGGAAAGCATGGTATTCTAGTTGGCTAGATGGGGATTTATGAAGCATGGTGGGAACTGGCTACATATAATGGGTTAGAATTTTCAGTCACCCACCTGTCAGGATAGCTCAGTTGCAGGGGAGAGTTCCAAAGGGAGGTAGATTAGCTGGTCTTTGAAATGTGGTCCACCTTTGAATGTCTCTGTTCCTGGTGACAGCTAAAGGGCAGGTGGAGAGATGCCTGCTCCGGGGAAGCCCTGGCTTTCTGAAAGAAAGCTATGTACATCATGGTTGGCACTAAAGAGACTTCCCTGCCACAAACTAATCATTTCTTTAGTCACTTTGCAATGTGGTTCCTAATACTGTTGCAAATGTCAAAAGGATTTTCCCATTTTCATTCATTTTCAGTATTTTTGGGTTTGCCTATATCAGTTTGAGGGAAATCTAATGGTATTAAGGGCTTTTCATTTTCAGGGAAATCCTCTTTTTCTAGAACATTAGGAAGATATGGTTTCATAGGTGCCTTTGAGACTTCCTGTGAGACACTAGGCACAGTAGCAGGTCAGAATCATATAACAATAAACTTGATGTAGAGCCCTAGGGCTACTGCCTTGTAACTGCCTGGAGCATTTTCTCAGGAAGTTGCTTAATCCAGGTTCAGAGCATTCTGCTTCCATGCTCCCCACACTAGAAGAGGCGAGTCTGGATAAGGCATGTAACCTCTCTGAGCCTTAACTTTCTCATCTATAAAATGAGAAGTTGAACTTGATAACCTCCTACATCTCCAAGGTCTTTTCTAGTTCTAAATTATGATCCTATGAACAGTGCCATTTGGTGCCTACTATCTTGTATGGCAAAGCTAATAAGATAGAATACGCTCCATCTTATTTGAATTGGGCTGCCATTTGCCCTGCCAAAACCTGGGATTCTCATTCTGTCAGCTTACATGTTAGCTATCACTCCCAAAGTTCTGTCAGTGCAAAGTTGTACGAGCATTCCTTTTGCACACAAAGGTGCAAAATACATACTTATTGATTGATAGATTGATCTATGCCTTTATCTAAATCATTGCCAAAAATGTTGAGAAAATGAGGCCATGGACAGAGACTTGTGACATCCCAATAGAGATGTTTCTTGATATTGCTAGATATTGAGCACCATCCTTGGGGTCTATACCCTAAACCAGTTTAAAAAATCTACTAACCATACTATGACCTAGTTCATCCCTTTCTCTTTTCCATAAAGGTATTTTAGGAGACTCTCAATGCTAATTGTAACCCTTTCAGATCTAAATCTATGATTGTGACTCTGGTCACCCAGGGTGGCCCTTTGTAAATTCTTACAACCAATTCCTTTAACAAAAGCATTCTGGAATTTGCAGGATCACCAGTCTGTAGTTTAAGGAATCTATCTTTGTGCCCCCTTCTTAAAAACCAGAGCCACTGAGCTTACTCAAGTCCTGTGGTACCTCTCCAAGGTCTCAAGATATTTCCATGAATTTTTAAAGCTCCCTTGCTTACTGGTGGTCCCAGGATAGGTAGGAAACAAAATCTCACTCTGGGTTCCAGGTTGTAGACAATTTGTGTCCTGCCAGAACTGCCTTCCTGAATAGATAAAATGTTTGTAATTAGTATGCTCATTGTTTGTATGTAAGCATGTGCCTGAAGAGCCAGAAGGGCTAGAAATTACTTTCTTTAATATTTTAAGCATTCTTAATTTAGATTATCTATGAAGGGTTTACTTAGCAAAATTGAACTTCTCATTCCCCCCCCCCCCCATTCAATTATCTTTATTGAACTTTTATTATAATTGAAACATTTAAGAAGTTCTTTCTAATTCTTATATCAAGTAGGCACTCCAGGGGTTTGGAGAAAATGAGATCATCTTTAGCAAAAATGGCTTCCATGGTAGGATGTTCCTAAATTTTGGTTTATAAAAAGTTATCAACTCTTCTTTCATCATTAGCAAGAGATTGGCATAGTGCTTGGCATATAGTAGGTACTTAATACCTGTTTACTGACTGGCATGATATGCAGTTATTCATAATTTTAAATTCTTTAACTGTTTTCTTGTTGTTCTTTTTGGGGCAGTCTATTTACACAAGTTCTTCACATCCCTATTCTGTTGTATCCCACAATTCTGGATATATTGCTACTACTTACCTATGATTCTTGAATTTTTTTTTCTTTTAAATAGTATTTCAAATTTTCCAATTACATGTAAAGATAATTTTTCAACATTCATTTTTTAAAATAAAATTTTGAGTTCCAAATTTTCTCCCTTCCTCCCTAAGATGGTAAGCAGTTTGATATAGATTATATATGTGCAGTCATGTAAAACATATTTCTATATTAGAAAGAAGAGAAAAAACAGAACAAAAAAAAAGTGAAAATAGTAATGCTTTGATCTACATTCAGACTCTATCCATTTTTTCTCTGTGTGTGGATAGCATTTTCTATTTTGAATCTTTTGGAATTGTTTTGGATTATTGTATTGCTGAAAAGAGCTAAGTCAATCATAGTTGATTATTGTACAGTGTTCTCCTGGTTCTGCTCACTTCATTTTGCATCAGTTCATGTAAGTCTTTCCAAGTTTTTCTAAAATCCATCTACTTATCATATCTTATAGCCTTCTGTCACATCCATATAACAGTGTATTCAATCATTCCCCAACTGATGGGTATCCCCTCAATTTCCAAAACTTTGCCACCACAAAAAGCTGCTATAAATATTTTTGTACATGTAGGTTCTTCTTCCTCCCACCCCTTAGGGCTAGGGTCCTGAGGGCGTCTTTATGTTATTTTGATGAGAAAATCTCTAGTACCATTTTTCTTTTGCTTAATGCTTGAATAATTCAGATTAGCTCAATAAAGAGCAAATATTTTGGAAACTAAGATTCCAGATTTCACTGGATGTACATGGGGAGGTTTCCTGTCTTCCTGTGGGGCAAAAGCAGTGGTCCAGGAATTCAAGGGAGAAATGTAGACTGTGCCGTACATACTGTCCAAGAACAACGTAAGTAGAAGTTCTGCTGCTGATAGAATCACTCAGACAGGAAGTACAGGCATGAACAGCCACCTTGATGTATGCAGTAAATACTGTTTGCAAGGATGCTTGCTTTTGTACAGAGGCATTCTCACATACCTTGTGAAAATTGGGAGTTTCTTTTCATATTTGTGGGCAAAAAAGTATACTTGGACTCCTTTTCCTGTCCACGTTGTTTTTATGTTAGGTAATAACGATAATAATAACTCATTTCAAGTTGATTTCAAAGAATGCTGAATAGGAGTTATAGGATCATTATAGCTGAACAGGACCTTAAAGGTCATCTAGCCCAGCCCTTCATTTTACAGATGATGAAACTGTGGGCCAGAGAGGTTGAATAATCTTCCCAATGTCACACAGGTAATAGAATTGAAATTTAAACCCAAGTCCACTGATTCCAAATCCAGGACTCTTTCTGCTTTGCCATGTTGGTTCCTTGGGTTAGCAACCTGTGTGCTCTTGGTTGGGTCATTGCCATTCTCTGACCTTCACTTTGTTCATCTCCTGGGATTGAACTAGGGAGGTTATAGACCTGGCTCTAGAACTGTGATCCCATGTTGAAAGCTGGTAATAGCTTGTTAGGTGATCAAGTGACCATCCATGACATCTTGTGTGTGTGTGTGTGTGTGTGTGTGGCTGGGGGGAGGGGGGATTGAATTTTTTGTTTGTTTTTGTTTGTAACTTGAATATTGGGACCTGTTATTGAATTTTGAATTGAATTGAATCTTGGGATCTCTCCCTCCTGGTCACCTGGCAGCATTATTTTACTTTATAATAGCAAATAAGAGAATGCCTATGAAGTGCTTTATAAACCTTAAAGGTTTATTGTTATAATAATGTTTTTCTGTGAAGGAGTTTCTAATCTGTTAGGACTGATAAAGCACACTGAGATCATTGTTACTGTTATAACAATAATAGTAAAGTTAATGACCTGTATATGTTTTATTGTTTCTAATAGATTGTAAACTTCTAAATCTTTTATTTATTTCTGCATCTGCTTTAGCACCTCGTGCAGTGTTATCTACCTAGTAGGTGCTTCATAAATGTTTGAGTGAATGAATAACCTATGAAATCTAGGCTGTTCTGTTCTTCAGAATCTGCACTCAGGGCTGGCTAGCCTTTTTCACCTTGAACAATGAGGCATGAGTTGTATCCATTCCTGCCTTCTTGATGATCTCCCCTGGAGATTGGCTCCAATACACTAGGTTATTCTCCATGGTTTTGTTTGGCTCCTCTGATAGTGCCTCTTTTTCCTGCAGGATCATAGATTTAAAGCTGCAAGGATCTTTTGCCACCATCTAGTCCCATCTTCTCAATTTACAGTGGTGGAAACAGAGAAGTTAAGTGACTTGTCTAAGGTCACTTAGTTAAGTAATGGAGTCAGAATTTGAATCCAGGTCCTCTGCTTCCAAATTCAAAAGCACCATCCTGCCTTCTCCAGTCTAAGCTTACTAATGGCTTGCCATTTTTGTAGCTGTGTTTATTTCTAAAGGCTAAATTGCTAGACAGAGGTGACTTTATTGGTTCAAGTTTTAGCTTTGGATAGACCTTAACCACCTTCATAGATTGAGGCATTTCTCAGATTGGTTCCCCAGCACAAAATCACATTAGTAAAACTCTTTACCTAATGGAAACGAATCTCCGAACTTACACACTGACCCACTGGTCTTGTAGCATCTGCTTGAAGTCCTCAAGGAGGGAGAACCTACCATGTTCCCAAGGAATCCCAACCCACCATTGGGTAAATCCAACTGTTAGGCAGTTACCTGCTGGCATAGCTATGGTGAGGGTTCTCTCTGAGGATGGTTTTCATAAGACATCTTACAAAGGGAAAAGGGGAACTTATGTTCTTGAAGTTTTTTTTTTAAAGATAAAAAGCTAGTCATAGTGTCCATGGCCAAGTTTCTGGGGCCTATCTATCTGCTCTTCTGATGGCCTGAGTCAGGTTTATTAGTTTTACTGGGAAAGTTCAAAGAGAGAGTATGGGTCCCCAAATAATCAACAGGTCCCGTCCCCATGCTAGACACTTGAGATAAAAGAAGTGAAACAGTTCTTGCCATTGGGGGGAGGGATTAGATGGAGGCAGCACAATAATGAAAGTATTTTAATAGCTGTTTTGCAAATGCTTTACATGTTATTTCATTTGATTTGTACATATATCAGTATAAATAGAATATATACATAAGGTTTGGGGCAATGGAGGACACTAGCAGCTTAGGGGATCAGGAAAGGCTCCATGTAGAGAATAATGCTTGAGATGATGGAGGAATCCAAAAGGGAGGGCATTTGAGCCAACAGGCACAGCCAGCACAAAGACTTGGGTCATGAAATGTTTGGAAACCTTACCCCACAGCTGGTGATGCCATGGCTTCTTAGCTGAATCCTCTTCAGGGCTGTGTGTTCTTAAGGTAGAAGGGGAACCTCGCTGGCAGACAAATTCCCTCCAAGCTTTGCCTTACTCCTGATCTCAATGTTGCCAGAAAATAAAAGTAAATTAATAAGTTGTTGATCCCTGCTGTGGACAACCTTTCACACATTGCAGGTGATGTATGACGGATGATGTTAGCCCTATGTTAATTGCTTGTATAATTGTACCATTCTAATTAGAATGTTGGTGTGAGAGAAACAGCTAGTCATAGAGATACATATACCATAAAAATTTGTTAAACTGGAATCTCAATTGATAAGAACCTTAAAAAAAAAAACCTAACCCTCCCTTTGAATGTTTTTTTTGTCATTTACAACATAGAATAAAAATTTTACATTGCTAAGATGGGAAAGTGGACCAAACACTTTTGAGAAATATTTTCCAAAAAGGTTTGGAGCATCAAGTAACAACATTCAAGTAACAACAACAACAAAAGTATTCTGAGTATCCTGATCATTCTGGTGAATTAAACTTTTATTGTACAGAGATCTAGAAAGTTTACAGATTAAATTCAGTTCATTTTTACCTTCTTTACATGTACTATTTCTTTAACCAGTACCAGGATTATTTAGATAATTACCATTTTATAATACAGTTTGAGATCTGGTATGGCTAGGCCACCTTGTTTTTTGCATTTTTTTTCATTAATTACCTTGATATCCTTGAACTTTTGTTGTTCCAGATGAATTTTATTTTTTCTATCTGTATGGAATAATTTTTTTTGATAGTTTGGTATGGCACTAAATAAATAGATTAATTTATGTAGAACTGTTATTTTTATTACATTGGTGTAGCCTACTCATTAATTAATATTTTTCCAGTTGTTTAGATCTGAGTTTATTTGTGTGAAAAGTGTTTTATGGTTGTGTTCATATAATTTCTGAGTTTGTCTTGACAGGTGGACTCCAAAGTATTTTATATTGTCTACCATTATTTTAAATGGAATGTCTCTTTCTATCTCTTGCTGCTGGACTTTCACACAAATAAACTCAGATTGGATCTGCAAATACTTTCACATTTCACATTGTACTAGATGGAATGAAAAATGGTAAAGAGGAAATAAAACCAAACAATGAAAAGAAAAAGATCAAGTAGTTTGCTTCCATCAGGATTCAGACTTGGTTCTTTCTAGTTCTTTCTCTGGATGTAGGCATCTCTCTCCATCATGAGTCTTTTGGGATTGACTTATATCACTGCATTGCTGAGAAGAGTCCAGTCTGTCATAGTTGGTCATAGTATAGTTTTATTATATATTTCCTACTGTAACTCATTCAGCTTTTCCTTCAAAAATTTAGATGCTATTCCATTTGGTGTATAGATATGACTTCATTGTCTGTGGTACCTTTCAGCAAGATATATTCCTTCCTCATCTCTTTTAATTAGATCTGTTTTTTATTTTCTTTGTCTGAGATCATGATTGCAACCCGTTTTCTTTGCTTAAGCATCATGCTTAAGCATAATAAATTCTGTTCTATCCCCTTACCTTTACCCTGTGTGTATTTCTCTGCTTCAAATGTTTTTCTTATAAACAGTTTATTGTAGGATTCTGGTTTTTAATCCATTCTACTATCTGCTTCTGTTTTATGGATAAGTTTCATCCCATTCACATTTATAGTTATGATAACTATGTATGCTATGTATAGTTATGATAACTATGTATGCTATTTTCCCATTGTTCATCTCCCTTTCTGACCACCTACCTTTTACCTCCTCACAAGTGTTTTACTTCTGGTCACTGCCTTCCACAATCTACCCTCCCTTTTTTCAGTCACCCTTCTATTGCTCCTGTCCCTTTTTACTTTCTTATAGGGTTAGATAGGTTTCTGCATCCAACTGAGTGTGTATGTTATTCCTTCTCTTTGAGCTAATTTTGATGGGAGTAAGGTTTCAGTTTTGCCCACCCCACCCCCATCTTCCCCTCCATTATAATAGTTTTTTAGCCTTCTTTTATGTGGAATAATTTACCCCATTCATTCTCCTCACCCTTCTTCTTTCAGTGTGTAGCAGCAAGCACCCCAGCATCCCCAGAGTGGCTGCCAACACAGGTTCTTAGATCTGCTTTTCAAAAGGAAAGCAACTCAAAATGGGTTAACAAGCTTACTTTAATCAAACAAACATATATCATTTACCTAGAGGTCAGCACCCTGAACTTCAGACAGAAGTTTCAAAACAGAGAAACAGACAGATCAAGCAGACAGGCTTCCAAACTGTCCAACCATTACATCAATACCAAATCACAGTTACCAGAGAGGGAAGCATTAACATCTGGGTTTTCAAAGCCGGGAGCTCTCAGTCTCATCTGGTCAAATCACACAACATCAAGGTGTGGGCATTCCTGAAAACCAAGCCTCCTACCACAGGCTCCAGGTGTCCACATTCAGCCTATTAGGAGACAGAGTATATTTTCAAATCAAAGAAGGTTTTCAGAGTCTCTTAAGCCAATCAAAGGGCCCAGGGGCAGGGAAGATCTTTAAATCTGCATTTCCATTACTCAGTACAAATTTTTTTATTCCTTTATATTGTTGGGGTTTTTTTGCATGTGTGTATCATCCCATCAGAGTCACTTTATATCCACACCCTCTGTCTAGCCATACTCTTTCTAATTGCTCTTAAAATAATAAAGTTCTTGAGCATTACAAACATTATCTTGGCATATAGAAATATAAACAGTTTAACCTTATTGAATTTCTTATGTTTTCTCTTGTTTCTTTTTTACCTTTTTATGTTGCCCTCGAGTCTTATATTTGGAGGTCACATTTTTTACTGAGCTCTGGTCTTTTAATTAGGAATACTTGAAAGTCCTCTCTTTCATTAAATGTCCATTTTTTTCTACCTAAAAGATATTCAGTTTTGCTGGGTAGGCAATTCTTGGTTGTAATCTTAACTCTTTTGCCTTCTGGTGTATCATATTCCAAGTCCTGTAGTTCTTTAATGTGGAAGCTGCCAAATAATATGTACTCCTGCTTGTAGTTCTACAATATTGGATTGTTTCTTTTTGGCTGCTTGCAGTAGTTTTTCCTTGATCTGTGAGCTCTGGAATTTGGCTATACTGTTCCTGGGAGTTTTCATTTTGGGATCTCTTTTAGGCAGTTATTGGATTCTTTCAATTTCTATTTTGCCCTATGGTTCTAATGTATCAGTTTTCTTTGATAATTTCTTGAAAGATGTTGTCCAGGATTTTTTTTTTAAATCAAGGCTTTCATGTAGTCAAATAATGTTTATATTATCTCTCTTAGATCTATTTTTTAGGTCAGTTGTTTTTACAATGAGAAATTTTATATTTTCTATTTATTTTAAACTTTTTTGATTTTGTTTTATTTTATCTGGATGTCACAGTGTCAGCTTCCACTTGCTCAATTCTAATTTTTAAGGAATTGTTTTCTTCAGTGAGCTTTTGCACTTTTGCTTCCATTTTGCCAATTTTATTTTTAGAGAGTTATTTTCCTTGGTAAAATTTTGAATATCTTTTCCCATGCTATTGACTCTTTATTCCATTATTCTCTTGCATTACTCTCTTTTCCCAATTTTTTTTCTACTTCTCTAATTTGCTTTTTAAAATCCTTTTTTTTTTGGCTTTTTGGAGGTCAGTTGGGATTAAGCAACTTGCCCAAGGTCATTTGCCCAAGGTCACTTGCCCAGGGCTAGTAAGTGTTAAGTGTCTGAGGCCAGATTTGAACTCAGATCCTCCCCTGACTCCAGGGCTGGTGCTCTATTCACTGCGCTACCTAGTTGCCCCTAAAATCCTTTTTAAGTTCTTCTAGGAATTCCTTTTGGGCTAGAGACTTAATTACAGTTTTCTTTGAGGCTTCACATGTAGCCATTTTGACACTAGTATCCTCTTCTAAGTTTATGCTTTGCTTCTTCTTGTCACCATAGTAACTTTCTACAGACATGTCTTTATTTTTTTGCTCATTTTTTCTGTCTTTTTTTGTGACTTGATGTTTTTTATAAGAGTTGAGCTCTGTTCCTGCACTGTCCCAAGCTTGTTGTGCCTAGACTCAGGGTTGTAATTACCTGCTAGTTTTCACTGGCTTTCAGGGCTTAGCTGCTTGCTTTCACTGGAGGGTAGGCTTCCCTTCTGACTTGTACTAGGGAGTGGGGCCTCCCTTTTGATCTTCCCTAGGTGTGGGGCTTAGCTACTGGGGGGGGGGGGGAGGGGTAAGGAAAGGCCTTGCTACTGGGTTGCTATGGTAACAGAATCTTTCTGGTGGCTGACCCTGGAGGAGTGATCTTGTTACTGGTCTGCCCCAGGGGTAGGGTCTGGATGTTGGGCCAGCCCCTGGGCAGGGTTTCACTACTGGGGGCTTATGCTAAGGGTGGGGTTGCTGGGCTGCTCAAAGAACTGCTCTCTTGACTAGGGGGTTGCTGTTTGTAGTAGGCTTCAATGATGGATTGCCCAGGGTGGCTACTGCTGCTCTTGGATCTCCTATCCCAATGAGATAGACCTTTCCTGCCCACTAGTAAGCTGCTTCTCTGCTCCTAGATCAATTGTGAGGTGGTTTTCTAGCTGTCTGGAGGGGGATTTGGGAGGGTTTCAAAGGGTTCCTTCCTCTTAGCACTGGAAGTACTTATACTTCATTTTATATTTTAATTTACTTTTCAATTGGCAAACATTTGTTTTCTTTCCCTCCCACCACCACCTCCATTTAAAAGAAAAAAAATCCCTGCAACCAATAGGCATAGTCAAGCAAAAAAAAAAAATTCATGTCCAAAAATGCATGTCTTATTGTGCACCTTGAGTCTATAATATACGTCTCTATTAGGATGTAGGCAACATGCTTCATTGTCAATCTTCTGGAATCATGGTTGGTCATTACATTGGTTAGAGATCTTAATAAGTCTTTCCAAATTGTATGTCTTTGCAATGTTATTATTGTGTAAATTAACTTTGTGGTTCTACTAATTTCTCTCTTTTAGTTACCACTCCAAAACAAACGTCATAGCTCATTTGTTAGAAGATCCCTACCATAGCTTGAAATGCTTCCTATTTTCCATGTCAAGTGTGTCCAGAAAGGGAGGGGCACCTGCTTATAATCTATGACATTGTAGACTTCTTAAAGTAGAGGCTGGCACAAATGTACCCAGCACAGAGCCTTGCACAGACTTATGCTGACTCTTTGAATCTGTAGTCAGCTATACTTAGACTTTCCTCTCTCTAGCCATTCAGTGCCTAATTACAGGATTATTGGAGATTTGGGGCTAATGGGACTATATTCTGTAAATCCAAGCTCTTCATTTTGCCATAGAGAAGAGCCAGAACTGTTGGCAGTTAGAAGGTGACTGTCAAATGATGGGGATAGTCTGGGTTATGCTGGGTTAAAACGTGGTGCTCTTTAGTTCAGGGCAGAGATGCTTCATGTCTTAATGGTCCTTTGTGGTCCCTACATTACCTAACACTGTCAAATATATATATATATATATGTATGTATGTATATAGCCAATGCTCTAACTCTTCTTGTTGCCTAGGCAAAAAAAGGGTAGGTTTTTTTTGAGATCCCAGGGACATTGTAGATCTCAGTGGTTTTGCTGCCCATCAATGGATGGTTGGGCCAAACCTCAAAAACAAGATGTGGAATGGCCCTGTTCAATCAGTTGGTCAATAAATATTTATTAAGTACTCAGTATGTTCCAGGCCCTGGACTAGGTACAAAGAATGTTGTTGTTCAGTCCTTTCAAATTGTGTCTGACTCTTTGTAACTCCATTTGGGGATTTTGGGGAAAAGATCCTGGAGTGATTTGCTTTCCTTCTCTAGCTCATTTTACGGATGAGGAAACAGAGGTAAACAGGATTACGTGAGTGACCCAGGGTCACACACCTAGTGTATGTCTGAGGCCAGATCTGAACTCAGGAAGATGAGTCTTCCTGACTCCAGGCCTGGTGCTCTATCCAGTGTGTTACCTGAATGCCCAGTACAAAGAATGAAACAATCCTCTCTCAAGGATTCTTTCTAAAGGGGGAGACAATAAGTACCTGTGAAAATATAGACAGCATGGACATAAAGCAAACAAATACAAGATAGAGGAGCCCTAGCATTGGGGGATAAGGAAAGGTTTGGTATAGAAGGTTTGCTGGAGCTGTACCTTCCCAGCAGAGTGGGACTCTGCACTGCAGAGGTGAGATGGCCCCTGCAAAGGGGCAGAAAACAATGATGGGCCACGTGTGAGGAATAGAAAGACCAGGATGGCTAGCTCCAGAGTCAGGGAGGGAAAGGAATGTCTAATAAGGCTGGAAAAAGTAGGTTGGGGCACAGTTAAGAAGGGCTTTCCAAGCCAAACAGAGGATTTTATATTTTGTCCTAGAGACCCTAGGAAGCTATTGGAGTTGACTGAGTAGAGCAGATAGATGGATGGTTCCATCTGTGCTCAAGGAAAAGGCCTTTTGGCCACAGGGCACACAGAGAACAATTTGGAGGCTGTTTTCCTAACTTCAGTGAGAGGGCCTGACCTCAGATGATAGCTTCCTGAGTGGAGAGAGAAGGGGGAAGATGGGAGATGCTGTGAAGATTCCTATACAGGTTCATGTTCCCAAGCTCCAACACATGGAAAAGTCCTGTTTCCCCTCAAAGTCAGTTCTGGGTGTAGTCGGTGGGATGTTTATTTAAATCCACCTGCCAATCCGGTATTTGCAGTTTTTTTTTTAGTCACTCAGGGAAAACCACAGATGGCCATCCAGATCTGGTGGTCTAAAGCTGTCCTTCATGGACTGAGGGATCATCCAGAGGTGAGGAAACAACTGCAGTACAAATGCAATGAATGGCTCCCTTTCAGGAAGGCATGAATGTTTTTAGGACTCTAGAGTATCATTCAGTATTCTGGGAGAGGTGGTTTGATAAATAGAGTCCTAATGGCTCTTCCCAAACCATCATTGATTTCTACTTTAGGGTATGATTAAGACCAAGTCTATGCGGGTCTATTCTACTTAGGCTTTTATCAAAGTAGAGGAGCCATTACTTAAAAAAAAAAAGAAAAAGAAAAAGAAAAAAGAATACGAAATGTCATGTTTTTCTCTTGTCCCTTACAGTAAGAATCAGTTCTATTAAATTGTATCCAGAAATAGAATATGACAAGTACCTTCCTAGTCTCCATAGTTGAGTTTTGAACAATGAAATTGACTGTTTTATCCCACGAAAAACTGAACAGAAGAACCCCTAGAGAAAGTAGGCTCCAAGGGATGGGGCTAATATGGTTCCCCCAGTTAGTCACTGATTGTAAACTCCTTGAGGGCAGGGAGTGTTCTCTTTTTGGTGTTTGCATTCACAGCCATTAAACGTTGTTATCTGGCACAAGATAGACACTTGGTTAATGTTTGCTGACTATTTGATTCATAAAATCATTGAATAAGAACTGAAGGGACTTAAGAAATCACTGAATCCCACCTTTATAAATGAAAAAACTGAGGCCCAGAGAGGTTAAGTGATTTGCCCAAGGTAATAATGAGCAAAGCTGGGATCTGAACTCAGGTCAGTAGAGATGCCAGGTTTTTCTCCTAATATGTTTCATGTTTCAGTTCATATGATATGGCCCATGTTCTCTCTAAATTTCCTTAATAACAAGTCGTATTATGATAAGTCTGTTGTGTTTCTTTACTTACTTTACTCACTTATTTACTGTTGTCTTTTTAAACTCTATTTGGGAAAGAGTGTTTAATGTAGTATGGTTATATGATAACCCAATGAAAATTTCTCCTAGACTTTTAATGTATCTTCTGGAAATTGTGCAGAAATGTAAGACCATATAGAAGGAAAATTAAAACTCCTTTTGAATTTTTTCCTCCGGCTTTCCTGTTTGATGTTCTTACATCAAATATGTAAAGACATAGATACTACAATTTGTACAGTTAACTTACTTCTTGCCATTAAAAGTTTAAAAAATCACTAATATTAAACTAGTGAGTGAAAATCTTTATCAGAAATTTTTTCTTTTTCCAACAGAAAAAGCCAATTTCTTAGCTCTTGTATATCAAGATTAGTGGTTTGTTGTGTACAAGAGAAATGTAATGGAATTTCTTTCTACAAGTGCCTCTTCTAAAAAGGCTCTTGAAAAATTGATGAAAACCAGGTCAGTAGAGCAGCGAAAAATAAGGCTTGAGTTGTTTAACATGCATTGATACAGTCCATCCAGACTGCACAGAATAGCATTCAGTCAGTCAGTCAGCAGGAGTAAATGTGGAATTGTCTTATATCCCTCTTTGCATGTTTGTTCTCCATTAATTCCTTGGCCTGGCTGAATTTTATTTTCTTCTTACTTCCTAGCCTCAGTTTCCACAGTTAGAACTTAGTTTTTCCTTAATGTTTAATTTCTTGCCCTTCAGGCTTTACAGTCAATGGCTTTTCTCATTTCATCTTCTTTGACTTTTCCAACAGAAGTCCTGGAGTGGATTTAGGAGCCAAAAAGAAAAAGAAGAAACAGAAGAGAAAAAAGGAGAAGCCGAATTCTGGAGGCACAAAATCAGATTCAGCCTCTGATTCCCAGGAGATTAAAATTCAACAGCCTGCCAAAGTAAGGGCCTTGATTTCTTTTGACTCTTGAGGTTTCCCATGCAAGGAGAGTGACTTTTGCTTCCTGGCACTAGAAAAATCAGAAGCCTAATTTAGGGCTTTTGTCATGGCCAGATATTGCATGGTAGTGGTTAAGTGGGGGAATCTTTATGTTCTTGGACAGCTAGATAATATAAGCGAATATTGCATCTGTGAGGGTCAGCATAAGAGTAGTGGATACTGGGGCAATCTTGGAATCAGGAATAGCTCAACTATAGATACTCTGTGAGCAGCTAGGTGGCTCCATAGTGCACAGAGCACTGGTCCTGGAGTCAGGAAGATTCATCTTCCTGAGTTCAAATGTGGTCTCAGATACTTAACCAGTTGTGTGACCCTGGGCAAGTCACCTACTCTGCTTCAGTTTCCTCATCTGTAAAATGAGCTGGAGAAGAAAACGGCAAACCACTCCAGTATCTTTACCAAGAAAACCCTAAATGGGGTGACAGAGATTTGGACATGACTGAAAAACATCTGAACAACAAAAGTTATTATATAGATGTGTGGATATAACATATATGTAAACACATGATATATGTTTACATACCGGGAGCTACCATTTATAACATACACGCACATATATGTGTGTTTAAACGCACGTTCATGTGCACACACACAAGACTGTAAGCTTAGAAATAGTTTCATTTGTGTCTTTGGGTCCTCATTGCCTAACGCGATGCCTAGCACATCTGTACAGATTGATAAATATTGCACTTTAAGATCTGCATAACAATCATTTGTTCCTCACAACAACTCTTGGGTGAAAGGCACTATTATTATCTGTTTTCTAGCTGAGGACTAAGACTGAGGCAACTTGTTCAGTCACACAACTAGTAAGTGTCTGAGGCAGGATTTGAACGCGGATCTTCCTGAGCTGGCTAGAGTCCAGCATTCTGCACTCTGCCATGCTGTCTCTCAGCTGGGCTCAAGTCCTGACCTATAAATACTAGCCATGTAACCAAAGGCAGGTCATTTGACCTTTCAGTCCTCCAGGCAACTCTCTGAGACTCCCAAGTTACAGAAGAGCTGTCTAACAGTGGGAGGGAGTTTTCTGTACTTAGAGTTTCCTACGCCAATGAAATAATAGATCCAAACCTAAAGAAGCAAATACAAACACACACACAAGCACACAAAGCCTTTGTTTTCTTCTTTAAGACTTTTTTTTTTTATTCTGTAAGTTAAAATTTTTCAAAATGAAGAAGAAAGTCTCAATGTGATAGCTTTAAGGTGTTTTGGTTTTATTTTTAAGGGTTAATTTATTAATTACCTTTAGTTTAGAAGATGGTTCCACTTTAATTTTTATGGGTGCTTGTCAAATTACCTGAATAAGCACATCCCCATCTGGCAGCAGATTTCAACAGGCGCAGCCAAGGGGTAAATCCACACCCATTGTGAAACAGACCATTTGTCAGTGTCCAGCCTTTAAATCTCCCAAAGCGGAAAAATACTCTGGTGTTCCTACTGAAGAAGCTTTCATTGCTGGAGTAAGCCAGATGTCTGGTGAAGAGAGCTGCCAGAAGAGCAGAGGGTTGTGCCCAGAGTGCACATGATGGGACAGATCATAGCTGCCATGTCTTGTGGACTAGCCAGTGTCTCAGGAGAACTGGGCCATGAAGGATATTGTCCCAGTGCTCCCATGGAAGGCTCTTGCAATAAATAAGTAGTCTATCAGCATCATACAGGTCAAATCCCATTGCCAAAAAGTTCAGGATTAAAGATGGGCACATCTAGGACAAGGAAAATAGAAAGGATTTTGTTGATGCTTAAATAAGTGAGTCATTAGCAGGGTCTTGTGCATATCAAAAGACCAGGCCTGTGTTCTATACCATGAAAAAGAATCTGCAGCAGACCTCTGCTTGACAAATAAGGATTTGGAGTTGCTGAGGAGTCACTTTTTCATTCATTTACTGGGTGGGGAGGAAGTAAGAATACAAGTTTGTACATGAATATAATACAAGCTTATATAATACAATACAATACGTGAAGAGACTGGCTCACGGGACCATAGAAGTTCAGTAGGAGGGACTTTAGAGGTCATCTAGTCCAACCTCTTTATTTTCTAGTTGAGGAGATTAGTCCCAGAGAAGCCACAGGATTTCCCTAATGTCACACAGGCAGTAAGTAGCAGGGCCAGGATTCGAACTCAGACTCTGTGATGTCTGGCTCAGCACTGCAGGTTCTCTTTCTCTCCTTTGCCATATAGTAAAGATGCTTTTTCCTTGAAGGCAATAGAACAAAGCATGAGGAGGTCAGGGATTGGTTTTATATACTGCCTTCTGACATTTAATACCTGTGTGACCTTTGCCAACTCACTTAAGCTCACTGGGCCTCAGTTTCTTTACCTGTAAAAGGGGGGACTTGAACTCGATGGCCTCTGGGGTCCCTTCCAGCACTGTAGCTATGATCCTGTGACCTTTGTCTTTGCCTTTCATTCTCCTCCTGGTTCTGATCCTGGCTTCTGCACTTCACAATGATTCCTCAGCTAGTGTCCCATCCTACACATTCCCTCGGCCCCAGGGACTTATTTGCTTACTTATTTATACCCAACTACTCCTGGGCCTTCTCACCTTGGGCTATCCCTCTGCCAGCTCAGCTCCCTTCTTGTACTGGTGAGTGCTTCATGAAGGCCTCTGTTCTGTGGAGGGGTCCGGGTTAACCAGCCTTCATTCCTCTATTGATTATGGTCCTGAAGTTCAAGCTTCAAAGCTGTGCCCTTTGGCATGTGAGTACCTTCCTCTGCCTCCAAATCCCTGCTTTTTAGCTCCCTTTTGCATGTTGTCTTCCCCTCATTAAAGTACAAAAGCTCCTAGGATTGACTTTCATTTCTAAATCTGTGATCTTATGATAACTCTTTTGTAGGGCTTTCCATGTTTTTTGTAGGGCTTTCCATGTTTTTTCTTGGGCTTCCAGCCTTTAAAAGACCTATGTGCATCTCTTTTAGCCTCAACCTACCAACTGTTATCCTTGCCAAAAAAAAAAAAAAGGGTCTTTCCTTTGTTGACCTGCAAAGATCACATCCTGATTGAGCTTACTCAATCACCTATTGCACCATCCTTCATATTTATGGCCCTGGCCTTGGAAACCTGCTGCCATCCATAATCCATTCCTTCCAGTACAGAATCACAAGACTTGAGTTAGATTCTTCCTCTGCCACTTACTGTACCTATGTGGTCTTCCTTAACCATTTTCCCCTTTGGGCCTCATTCTCCTAATCTAAGAAATGGGTTTTAAGTCTGGGGCTAACATTCTAAAATAAGAGGGTTGAACTAAGCACCTCTGAGTTCTTTCTTTCCTTCCTGATTGGTTTGGCTGAAGCACACTAATGAGCCATTTGCTACAGAATTCCACTCTTGGGGAAGTTCGTTTCTCTACCCCACTGTTATAAATGGACATAGAGGAGCCTTTGCTTCTGGAGTTTGTTTGATTCTGGAGCACAGACAATTGTCCCTTGACTCTAAGATTCTGGGCTACTTCTAGAATAGTGGATAATGGCTGGACTTGAGGTGAGGTGAGACTTGGATTTGAATCCTTACTAACTATGTAATCTGCTTCAGAGGGTTGTGGTGAAAAGTGGGCTAGACAGCGTTTCTAAAGAACCTTGTCAATCTTTAAGCCTCCGTAGAAATGTCAGCAGTAATTACTACCTCCTCCAGATTCAGTTTAGAAAATGATGAGTATTATTAAGTTGATTCTGGGAAATCTTCATAGGCACCAGTGGAGAAACTTCCTTCTGCTGTGGTGAATTACTTGCCTTCTAGGAATAGAGATTCAACCTGTGATTTCGTTACTGTAGGGAAATCCCAAGTGAGTAAACTCCCTCTGCCAGTGGAGGTTGGCAGTTTCTAGACAACTTTTAGTCTTAGAACAGAGTTTCTTAATCTAAAGTTAAGAGCCTCCAATTTAAGTGAGGAAAAAATACATTTTTAATTCAATATAATTGGTTTCCATGGTGGTACTATATGTTTTATGCATTTAAAAACATCATTCTGAGTGTCTATGACCAAAAAAATGGTTTAAGAACCCATCTTAGAGAGTTTCCTAGAGCAGTGACAGGTTTAAAGTAACTTGTCCAGGATCACAGTGCCTCCTGGGCTAGATTTGAACCCAGGTCTTCTTGCCTTGAGGCCAGATCTCTATCCATCCTTGGTGCCTGTAACAGACCTTTCAAAATTGGGGTGACCATATGCCTACCTTTCAGTTTGATTCCCTTCCCCTTGGGAAGTGCTTTTGTGCTATGGATTTTGGAAGATGGATAGGTTTGAGTTTGTCCTAAATATATTATCCTTATTGACACCTTCCTTGTCTAATTTAAATCCTGTACTCAGCTTAGAATTGTACCTTGAGAAATGTTTTGGACAGTGAGAATCAGGGCACACATGACATTTTGTTTATTGAATGATGATTTTTTTTTTTTATTTAGTGACTTTTTGTTGGTCAACATGATAGAACTAAATTAAAGGTAAATTGTAAATTTCCAAGAGCCCTCTCTTACAGAGTTGTGATATTATTAGCAACTCTTGAGACAAAGATGTTGATTCTCACTTATTTCAAAAGAGTAGAGCATTGATAGATTTTGCTTAAGGGAATTTTACCTCAAAAGTCAGGGGAAAAAAGATGGCAGCTAGACAGATGCAGAGCAGTAGCAATGTATACTCTGTAAGCCCGAGTACTGCTTCATCTGAGATAAACTGCCAGGTTAGTTACCTAGGCAGGCTTTGTTGGAATGTGCTAGACTCTTTTCCAGCCAATAAATTGCGTTGCAGTGGGTTGAACATTTTGTATGGTTGAAAAAGTCACCTTTTTGCATGAAGCTCAGCAAAGACCTCATACTAAAGAAGTAATTGTAAGCCATAATGAATTATCTGAGCTGAAGTGATTCGTTCAGTTAGCATATATAAGATGTGACCCTTGTGAATATGATCTCATTAATCAGAATACAAAGCCAGGTATCTTACAAAAGCAACAGTAATCTCAAAGCTGAGCTGTTAGATAAAAATAAGGGTGTTTAGCTTTTGACCAGCCTCCAGTTAAACTTAGTATTGGGTTTTCTTGGGTCATTTTATAAGCAGGAATCTCCAAGGTACTCAGTGACTTCAGCTGTTCCATTTTAAATAAAGTTTAAGTGCAGTGTGTCAAACTGAACTGAAGGCATCTCAAGTTAAATAAAGTTACTTAACTAGAAATAAAAAAATCCAAACCCAGAAATCCAAAGTTGCTCATTCCCAAACCCTATAAATGCCCCCACCCCTTCCGAAATAAGATATTTATGGGATATTGGCACTCAAACACATTGGAGGGTCTTCAGCCTCTAGCACCCTCGAAAATAGAGCTCAGCAAAGATTAGTGGCATCTAAACTCAAAGAATTGGAGCTTTTTTTTCTTTTTAGCCATAATTTTAAAGCATTTAAAAAACTGAATTGAATAGTTCTATTTATTGATATAAACTCAAAATAGGATGTTTTTCTATATGAGATTAACCTTATTTTTTCTAAGAAATATTAAAAAGTAGCTAAGAGAGAGTGTTTTCAGACTAAGGAACTTTGAAACTTGGTGTATATTTTGCTATAGACTGGAAAGAAGGGAATGTTTCCCAGTCTTTTTGGGAGTGGGGGAGGAGAAGGAATTACTTGACTCTTTGGCTGTTAGAGGATTTCTTTGGAGAGAAAGAAGTAGGGAGGTTAGATTCGGGTAAGACAACATAGGGAAGAAAGCGAAAGTGTGCTGGAACTGATTGATAAATTTTTAGCATGGCCATTTACATTTCCGAAATTGGCAAACACTAAAGATATTAGGGCTTCATTTATTGTTTTGTTCATTGTCTTTACTTTAAAAAGTGATGGAAAAAAGGTTAATAAAAGTGTGTTGTGTACACTTTTTTTCCTGGAGAGCTAGTTGTTAAACATTTACCAATTATACCTCTGGAAAAGCAAGTAGGACTTTTAAAAAAGTTATGTAGGGGAAGCTAGGTGGCACAGTGAATAGAGCACTGGCCCTGTAGTCAGGGGAACCTGAGTTCAAATTTGGCCTCAGACATACACACACAAAAAGAACTAGCCCTGTGACCTTGGGCAAGTCACTTAACCCCAATTGCCCTGCCTTCCCCTCCAAAAAGCAAAAAAAAAAAAAGTTATTTACAGTTGCTTTTAAGGTTGTATAGAGAAGCTTACTCTAGAACAGGGGTTCTTAACTTGGGGTATGTGAGTTCTTTTTAAAAAATAACTTACGATATAATTTGTTCCCTTTGTAATCCTACACATTTTATTTTATGCATTTAAAAGCAATTTTCTGAGGACTATCCCAGGGCTTTCCCAGACTGTCAGAAGGGTCCCAGAAGAGCAAACAAAAAAGTTTCCTGATCAGTCTAGATAGAATTATTAATATGTCTCTTCCACTTTCAAATTGAGCAAAACTTTAACCCAGCTACCATGTTTCAGTATAATTCATTTACTAAGCAAGACATTGTGCTAAGGTATGGCACATATGGCAGGGATATAAAGATGAAAACAAGAGAGTCCTGGTCTCCTGGTGCTTACAGTCATTTCTCCATCCTAGAATACATTTCCTCCTCTCTGTGCCTCATGCAAAACCCTTGTTTCCCTCGAGACTCAGCTATTGGGATCACTTTCTACAGGAAACCATTCCTGATGCCTTCAACAGCCAATACTACTCCTCCCTCCCTTATCTATCTTGTTTTTATTCTGTTTATATTTATATGGGTAAGAGGTGTTTTTTCCTATAGAATATAAGGTCCCTGGGGGCAGATACTGTTTCTTTTTTGTTTCTATGTCCCCAGTCCCTAACACAGAGTCTGGTAGCTGCTAAGCTCTTAAGAAAGACTGGTTGATTTATACTTTCTATTGCTTTCAACAGAACACACACTCTCCTCATCTCCTACCCCCAATACATTGCTTTTGCAAGTTGCTGAACCAGGAAGTGGTTGACAGACTGTAATGTTATGGTATTTTTTTTACAGTAATCCTTTTTTAGTTTTCCCAATATATGACAAATAGTGTTTCCAATTTGCAAATGAGTAGCAAACTGAAATAGAAAATAGGGTGATTTGCATAGGTTTATTAAATAGCTTATTGTCATTGTCAAATTCAAAATTCTCAAACTGCTAATCCCAGCTTACATCCCAATTACAAATAAAACTAACACATTAAAATACAAAATAAACTCAGTAGATTTGAATTCTTAAAAGGTACATTTCATCTGGTGGGTACCATCTTTAGAAGCAGAGATGGGTACATTTGTACCTATTCTAAGACTATTCACACTGAACTCATTGCTTACCTGTGTTTTTGTCTACACAGAACCCGGCCATTCCAATGCAGAAGCTGCAGGATATTCAAAGGGCGATGGAACTTCTCTCTGCATGTCAGGGCCCTGCCAAAAATATTGATGATGCTAACAAACGGAAATATCAGTTTTGGGATACACAGCCTGTACCCAAGCTTCGTGAGTTCTTTTTCTTCTTAAATAAAAGTAAAGCTAAGATAGATAATAAAATGAGCAGTTATTTCAGCCATGTGACTTGCTTTCTTGTAACACAGATTCATTTGTACTGTGATACTTTTTATCCAAATGTAGAACTGTTTCATTTGATTTTTTTTAACCAACATTTATTAAGTGTCTGCTATGTGCAGTTCGTTGGGCTAGGCATGGGAGAAGAGACAAAATTTAGCCAAGAGAATGTCTCTGCCTTTGTGGAGCTCATGAAGTCTGGTGAGGGATAAGATACTACATAGATACCTATATTACACAGTATTGCATAATAAGTTCACCAGAGAGATACAAAATATAACACCATATGAAATCTAAGAAGATGTTAACCACAGGAATTAAGGGAGGCCTTATGACAAAAGTAGCTTTTGAATTTGAGAGGAATTCTAAAGGCAAAGAGGGGATGCCACATTACAGGGAACAGGTATGCAGGTAGGAAAGCACTGATTATGTTTGGGAGACTGAGTAGTTGACTTTGGCTGGAAGATAAAGTACATAGAAGAGAGTAATATGAGAGCCTGGAAATAGAGCTTGATGTTATATTGTAGAGGGACTTGAATGCTAGGCAAAGGAGGTTGAATTTTACTTACTGAGTAATAAGGAGCCACTTCAGATTTTTAAACAAAGTTGATGTGATGACCTCTAAGGTCCCTTCAAGTTCAAAATCTAGGATCCAGATCTGTGCTTAAAGATCATCTGGTTGCTTGTTGTCCTTCATTCTTGAAGGGGACCAAAATGAGATCACTATGTTAAAGTCAAGTTACAGTGTGTCCTACTGTGGCTGATCAGACCAAGCGAGCTTGGAAGGCTTCACTGAAGGTCGGGCACAAATAGTCCATATGAACATTTGGGGTGGATTCTTTAAATTTGCGCATCTCATGTTTCTTTGGAACTACTTCAATCCTGCTTTGCTCACAGAGCATGGCACCTTTTTTGATGAGGGCACTGCATGCTGAGAGGTCCTGTGCCAATGTCTCTCATGTCACACAATTCCAAAGTTCTTAAGAGAGACCTTGAGAGGATCCTTGTCATTATCACTTCTTCTGACCACCATGTGAGCATTTACCCTGTGTAAGTTCTCCATAAAATAGTCTTTTTGGCAAGCATACATTTAGCATTCAAGCACCATGGCCAGCCCATCAGAGTTGTGCTCTCTGCAGTAGAGATTCAGATCTGTGCTCAAAGATTAGTCTGATATCAGAAGAAATGATAGATTGGAGAAAGGGGAGAGCGGAGGTGACTTTGTTAGGCTATTTAGAGAGGAAAGGTCAGTGAAGCAAAGGATGTTGCAAAAACTTGGTAATTTGTGAACATATAAAGTAATAGAGAGGCAAATATAGAAGGTTTCAAACATGGGAGCTTGGGTGAATGGTGGCATCACTGGCAAGATTAAAGTGTACACAGATTGAATTTGAGGTTCTTATAAAGTATCAGTTAGAGATGTCTGAAGGCTGCACAAATGTGGATGCAAAATTCAAACATGAACTCAGCACCAATGATAGAAAATGAGGAGTTATCTATGTAGTGGTAGTAACTGAAATCAAGGTCAATTCAGTTACCAAGGGAGAGAGCAGAGGGAGAAAGAAGACTGCCAAGAACAGATCTTGGAGAACACTTCTCCTTAGGAGGCAGGAAGAAGATGAGGATACTAAAAAGAGTAGTTAGAGGGTAGCCAAGGGAGAGGGTGGTCAGAAATATTCTGTTCTACAGAGAGGTTAGGCAGTTTCAGGAGTGATTAAAGGCAGCTTACTGATTAGGTGACTAGTGAAATTTTAAAGGAGATATTTAGAATGAGTGGTGAAGGAAGAAGCCAGTGTGCAAAGGCTCAAGAAGCTACTGATGAAGAAGGGAAAGCATTTGCTGTAGGTGATGTTTTTTTGTTTGTTTGTTTTTTGCTTTCTAGAGGGCAGTTGGGATTAAGTAACTTGCCCAAGGTCACACACAAGGTAGTTTTTTTGTGTGTATGTGTGTTAAGTGTCTGAGGCTGGATCCGAACTCAAGTCCTCCTGACTCCAGGAGGACTTGATGCTGGTGCTGTACTCACTCTGCACCACCTAGCCACCCCTGTAGGTGATGTTTTAAGGAAGATTAGCAAAGACTTGGGCAAATCGCTTCATTTTTCTGGGCCTCTGTTTCCTCATCTGGAAAATGAGGTTGGACTAGATGACTACTGATATAGCCATAGCAGCATTAAATCTTTTAAGGAAGGGTCACAAATTTTTGTGAGAGGGATTTGGAGGTAGGGGAAACAGTGATGGTTTTAAAAATAAAATAGCACTAAAACTGTGTGTTGTTTTTGATTTGGGTTGTTTTGCTTTTTGTTGTTGGTTTTTTAATAGAGGTGGAATGATGGGAAGTTGTGACTAGAGAGAATTTCAAAATTCAAGATATTTGTTTAGTCATTTTCGGTTGTGTCCAACTCTTTGGGCCCCCATTTGGGGTTTCCTTGGCAATGATACTGGAGTGGTTTGCCATTTTCTTCTCCAGCTTATTTGACAGATGAGGAAGTGAGGCAAACAGGGTTAAGAGACTTTCCCAGGGTCACACAGCTAGGAAGTGTGTAAAGCCAGGTTTGAACTCAGGAAGATGAGTCTTTCTTGACTGCAGACCTAGTGCTCTATCCATTGTGATACCTAGCGGCCCAAAGGTTGAGGATAGTGAGGTCTAAAGTGTGACACTGCTGGTATATAGCTGAACCAAGTGGAAAAGGAGTTCACTGGAGCTGAGGAGATGGAGGATAGTTATAGTAATAATAGCTTAGCATCATAGGATTTATCATGATAAATTCAGGAAGTGTCCACAGCCCTGAAACATCATGGTGTAAATGAATAAAGAAAAACTGCCTCTCTGTGACTGAGTTTGGTAGAATTCATTAGATGCTTTTTCTATGTTCTCTTCATTCTCTGTATCTCAAAAACTCTATGTGAGGCAAGTTTTTTTCAATCTCAAAGCACAATATAAATGAGCTGCTTTTGTTTTTGTTATCATTATGGGAGCTGCAGAAGTTATGGGATGAATGAAATGCTTAGTCTGGTTGGCATCCTAGAAGGGAAGGCAACTTACCTGAAAAAGATCTGTGTGTTTTAGTGGATTGCAAGATCAGTATGTCAACAGTATGTGACATGACAGTCCCCAAAGCTAAGGTAATCTTTGAATTTCTTTTTTTGGAGGGGGGAAGGCAAGACAATTGGGTTAGGTGACTTGCCCAAGTGTGTCAAGTGTCTGAAGCCAGATTTAAACTCGGGTCCTCCTGACTCAAGGGCCAGTGCTGTATTCACTGCAACACCTAGCTGCCCCATCTCTGATTGAATTTTTAAAAAATATAACTTCCAGGAATAGCAAGTGATAGTCCTGCTGTATTCTGCCCTGGTCAGACCACACCTTGAATAAGATGTTAAGTTCTGAGTGCTACATTTTAAAAAGGATATTGAAAACTTGGAAGGCAATTTAAATGGTAAAAAAAAAAATCCATGCCATATGAAGATCTGGTGAAAGAACCAGGGGCCTTTAGCTTGGAGAAGACTCAGGATGGACCTATCTACCAGCTGCCTTCAAGTAGTTGAAAGGATGGAAGGAGGATTAAAATTGTTCTCTGTCACCAGAAGGCAGAACTTGGAAAAACAGATGGAACTCTCGAAGAGGCAAATTTAGGCCTGATGTCAGGAAAAACTTTCTACAATTGCAGCTGCCTAGAAGTACAGTGGGTTTCTATCAGAGGTAGTGGGCTCCCCAGCACTGAAGGCAGGAAGACTACCTGTTATTCAGGGGTATTTTTCAGGTATGGTTTGGGCTTTGGTCACTGATGTCCCTTCTGACTCTATAATTCTATGATGAGAAATAAATCCAAGATAACTGACTGATTTCAAAGATTTTTTAAAAGCTTAAATTTGTCCATCTTTGCATTTATTCTTGAACATTCTAGAAGGTAACCCCATCCTTCACCTCTCCAAGTAGTATTAAATTACACTGACCTAAAAGTTAAATAGAGTCTTTATTAGGATAGCTGTTTTTCTTCTTTTTCTGGCATTCTCTCCAGTCTGAATCTGTTGGTTTTAGCCGACCACTATTTGGCTTGCTGCATTTGGTTCCATGTCAATCACTAAGTCCCTGCTTAATAGTGAAGACAGTATTGCCCAGAAGACACCTAGCTCCCAGCTCTCTTGGAATTTGTTTGTCAGATAAATTTACTCACAACTTGGTGCTAATCCTAGGGTGGTACTAGAGGCTCTAGTGCTGGGACTAACCCAAGAGATTGGGTCAGAACTAGAATAGCTCTAGGCTATCTGAAGCCACTCTGGGGTAGAGGCATATAACAGTGTTAGCCTAAGCTGGCTCAGAGTCAACAAAAGGCCTCATCTGGCATGTGGTCGGCCTTTTGAAGATGGGAATAAGGGAGGCAGGATGGAAAGGTGGCCAGTTTAATTCATGGCTGTCAGGTATGATTTAGACTTCTGTACCACAGCAATGGGGTTGCTACACACACACACACACACACACACACACACACACACACACACACACACACACCCCTCACAGCTCCTGGAATGATAATGAAGAATTTTTAATACTGCCTTAGAGCTCAGGGGCATGGGCCAGCAGTCATTCAAAGGTTTATCTTTGGCACAATCACTTCTGGAGCCTGGGTTGATAGGATAACAAAGGCAAAGGTGAAGAAAGGTAAAAGCAACAAGGGCTTACCTCTCCAGCATTCCATGAGGTCAACTGGGGAGGCTGGAAAAGTTCGAATTTCAGAGGTCCCTTCTGGCTCTAAATCCTGTGAATTACACATATGTAACTTCATCTAGGGAAAGATATTCTCTGATGATGCTGGGAGACCCAGACTCAGTCTGGTGCCATGTACAGACAATGTATGCCATGATGGTTTGGAGACATCACTGTTTTGCTTTGCTCCTTTGGCACTGCTGAGCACAAGCCACACAAATCAACCTTGCCTTCTTCTCTTATCTGATAGCCAGCTGACAGTGTTCTTTGAGCCTAAAAGTATAGCTGGTATGCTCAATTTGATGTTTCCCTGTTATGACACTCTGGGAGATAATCTTCATAATAGTTGTAATGTTTGGCATTTTAGATTAAGAGAGGACATAGCTTTATCTCTAAGATACATTTCCAAAGTGCATTGTGAGAAGTCACAACCTTTTTGGGTAACTCATATCAGGCATGCATCACCAAACACAATGCTTCAAAGCATTTTCCTGGGGTGAAATTTGGGGAGCTAGTCAACCTGCTCCCTAATGGTAGGTTTTGACATTTCAGTAGACTGTGAATTCACAGAATCATATGGTTATAAGAGGCTTCAGAGGTCATCTGGAGTAAACCATATGTGAACAGGAACCTTTTCTATTACACCATTGGTTCATACGGTCAGTAAACATTTATTAAATGCCTATGTGCCAGGTGCTGTGCTAAGTGCAGGGGATACAAAGAAACAAAAGGTAGGCGCTATCTTTTTTTTTTTTTTTGGAGGGAAATTGGGGTTAAATGACTTGCCCAAAGTCACACAGCTAGTAAGTGTGTCAAGTGTCTAAGGCCACATTTGAATTCAGGTCCTCCTGACTCCAGGGCCAGTGCTGCCTCATTCACTGTGCCACCTAGCTGCCTCTGTAGGCCCTATCTTCAAGGAGTCTGCCCATTCCACTCTAGTAAAGTTCTAATTGTTGGGACTTTGTTGTTGATGTTTTAATTAACGAAAACTTAAGTCTTGTACCCTTTAGAGATGAGCAATAAAAGTCTGATCCCTCTTGCATATAACAGTCCTTCAAGTATCTGGATATAGATGTGTCTGCTCTTACCCTCCTTCACTCCTATACCTACACCTTTTTTTCTCTAGGCTACACATAACTAGTTTATCAAATAATTCTCGTATGGCATAGTTTCAAGTCCCATCATCTTGCCCACCTTTGTGTGGGTGATTCCTTCTGTTGGTTTATATAGTCATTATTCTACACCATTATAAGACAGCTCCCTTTCACCACAAAGGCAGCTGCATTTCAGAAAGAATAAAAGTAGATTCAAGTTGACTGTAAATATTTCTCTGACTTGTGTAATTATCTCCAACAACCTAAAGTGTTTTAAAAAAAAAAAAAAGACCCTTCTCATATTATTAAACTTGAACAACAAACATTTATTAAGTACCTACTACATGCAAACCACTGCACCAGGCACTGGAGATACAGATCCAAAACATGAAACAATCCCTTTTTATAAGGAGCTTGAAAATCTAATGGGGGAGAATATTAAACATTTTAAGTGTGGAGTAGGCCAAAATTTTAAATGGCTAAAATGGTCCATAAAGAAAACTTTTCTTTCTCTTTTTAAAACAGATGAAGTAATTACATCTCATGGTGCAATTGAACCAGATAAGGACAACATCCGTCAAGAACCATATTCTTTACCCCAGGGTTTCACATGGGACACCTTAAACTTGAGTAATTCCGAAGTAGTGAGTAACACAATTATCACTTTGAACAGTTTACCTGAGTAAAGCAGTTGTGAGCTGACTATGAAAGGCAGAGATGTGACACATCTTTTGTCTTCTGCTCGCAGCTCAAGGAGCTGTATACGTTGTTAAATGAAAATTATGTAGAAGATGACGACAACATGTTCAGGTTTGATTACTCCCCTGAGTTCCTCTTATGGTGAGTAACAAGTTGCATTTGCTATTCCAGGAGGGATGTGTAGTTCATTTGTCATTTTGAGAGGGAAAGCCCCTGTTTTTTTAAATCTGTAGACCTTAACTTGTTTTTCTTCTGTCTCTGGACTGATTTTAGGGCTCTTCGTCCTCCAGGCTGGCTGCCTCAGTGGCACTGTGGAGTTAGGGTTTCTTCAAACAAAAAACTAGTGGGCTTCATAAGCGCCATCCCAGCTAGCATTCGGATTTACGACAGGTATGTCTATCAAATCTTAAATGTGTATTTTTGCACTTTCACAAAAATGATCTCTTTACTGTGACAATTTTGACATAAGGGCTAGGAAGCACAGGATCTACTATACTGTATCCCACCCACTTCCCCCAAGCATTTTTATGCAAATGAAATTAGGTAAAAATGAGCGCTAGGGCCTTGCAAGTACTGAAAAGTCACATGTTACACAGGCATCTGAATAGAAGTGGGAGGCAGACTAATCTGCTTTAGGAGGAGGTGGTGGGAGTTATGTAATCATTTAGTGTGTGTAAATATATGTATATAGTTGTGTGTGTGTGTGTGTGTGTGTGTGTGTGTTTATATAACACATATTTTGGGAGGCAGCATGAAATAATATATATAAATAAAAAATATATGAAATAAAATCAGCAAGACCTGGTTTCTTGCTGACTGGCTTTGTATCTGACCCTGGGCAAGTCACTTAACCTCTTAGGGCCTTGGGTACCTATCGAAGACTAGAAGTTGCCTAGCTGAGGGTAGAGGGAGTTTCCTTACCAGGAAAAAAACTGATGGAAATTATAAGTTTGGTATGTAGAATGGTTGCAGATCTGCACTGGCAGAGACCTGGAGGTCCCCAAACCAATGAAATTATAGGTTTGGGCTCTCCCTTTTCTCCTTAACCCAAAAATGTGTATATACTTGTCCTCTGCTAAATTTATACTTCATTGCCTCATTGTGGCCTGGGAGCCTGAAGATAAAACTCTCATCCAAAGACTAACAGTTAAATTTAGAGGGGCTTATCACAAAAGGTTGGTCAGAACACCTGATGGCTTTTCATATTTAAATGTTTCCTTTGGTTTTTGTGTTTTTTTATCTTGGATTTTTTTTGCCACGGTTATTCAGAAAATAATGTATAGGGGATTTGTGATTAATACTAGTGGGAAAGCCTACATTGATGAAATCCTGGATGTTTTGTAGTGTTCAGGCATTTTCATTGTTCAGTTAAGGGAATGTATGTGTCCATGATTAGGTCTTTTTCTTTTTCTTTTCTTTAAAATAGCAACTGTTAGTTTCTTCTTCCCTGCTGGCTGTCTTCCTGAATTGCCACCCAAGCCATTGGCAGTGTGGGGGAGCCCAGTGTAGATGTCTCAGTTTATTATATCCTAGGGGCTTCATTGCTCCATATTGGCAGGAAAACTTGACTCTTTTTGTGTATGAGAAAGGTTTTCAGGTTCACTAAACATATAGGGCTTGCCTACACAGTAAGGTGACTAAAATATTAAGATGCTTCCAAATGAGCATCGTCCTCTTTAGAGTAGTCACCAGGGAAGGTATATGTTCCAGTGCTACTGCCATTGTTTAAAATGCTCAGAGCTCCTCTTGAGGAATTATTTTCAGGGCTTTTGGCACATTCTTGTGTCCAAACTGTCACAAATTCCAAACTGGTAGAGCCTGAGTTAATTCACCTGATCCCTTCTTTAAAAAAACACCCAAAAAACAGAAGTTCATGCAAAAAAAAAATTCTTGAATTGTCCGTAACTTTTGACAATTTGTTTCTTAGTGTGAAGAAGATGGTAGAAATAAATTTTCTGTGTGTCCATAAGAAGTTGAGATCAAAACGGGTAGCACCAGTGCTAATTAGAGAAATAACTAGAAGAGTCAACTTGGAGGGGATTTTTCAAGCTGTTTATACAGCAGGAGTAGTACTTCCCAAGCCAGTGGCTACTTGCAGGTAAGGAGAACTTTTATTTTGGTCAATTAAAGTCACCATTCTATTTCCATTCTCATTTCCAAACTGAACACGTTTGCTGTCCTCAGGAAAAGCAGCGTCTAGGCAAGCTGTCAGACTTTATAAGCATGGCATTCCTTTGTCTCATCCATTTTTCAGAAGCAAATATATGTGGGATATTTTTTTTTCTTTAACTATTTTCTCCTTCCTCTTGTGTTTGGCAAGCAGTTTCAAGAGCCACACTGAATACAGGGTAACAGTGGATAAAACAGGCATCAACAACTTTATTTACTAAAAAGGAGAAGTACGTAAGCATTATTCACAGCTCAGTCAGTTAGCAAGCATTTATTAAGTGCTTATTAATGTGCCAGGCACTGTGCTAAGTGCTAGGAATACAAAAAGAGGCAAAAGACAGTCCTTGCCCTCAAGAAGCTTACAATCTATGTACAGAATAATCAGAAAATAATGAAAAGAGGGAAGTCAGAGAATTTAGAGGTGTTTGGCTTCCTTGAGAAGATGTGGCTTTAGTTGGGACTTGAAGCAGGAGATAGAGATGAGGACAGAGAGCATTCCAAATGTGGGGAACAGCCAGAGAAAATGCCGAGAGCTGAGAAACTGGAGTATCTTGTTCATAGAAGAGCAAAAAGTCATTGTCAATGGATCGAAGAATATATGGCAGAGAACTAACAACATGTAAGAAGACTGGAAAAGTATTATGAAACTAGGTTCTGAAGGCCTTTCGGTGCCAGAGGATTTTGTATTTGATCCTGAAGTGACAGAGAGCCACTGGAGTTTAAGTAGGAAGGTGACATGATCAGACCTGTGCTTTGAGAGAATCCCTTTGGTGGCCAAATAGAGGGTGGATTGGATTGGGGAGAGATGTGAGGCAGGCAGACCCACCAATGGCTAGTACAGTAGTCCAGTCATGAGGTGGTAAGGGGCAATTAAGGTAGTGGCTGTGTCAGAGGAGAGATGGGTATATGTAAGAGATGCGGCAAAGGTGAAATCTAAAGGCCTTGGCAAAATATTGGATATGAGAGGTGGAGATTGTGAGGAATCTAGAATGACTCCTAGGTTGTGAGCTGGAGGAACTGGGAGGATGGTGTTGTCTTCTACAATAATAGGAAAGATTGGAGAAGGGAAGGCTTTAGGGGAAGAGACAGTTCAATTTTGGGTTTCAGATGTCTACTAGACATCTAGTTTGAGAGGTCTGAAAGTCAGCTGGAGATATAAGACTGGAAATCATCGAAAGGGTTAGGGAAGGCTAAGCAAATCTGAGAATCGACAGAGAAATGATAATTAAAAATATGAGAGGTGCTGAGATTCCCAACTACTACTACTACTTAGTATGTGCCCCAAGGCATCCAGAAAACCTAGAGAGAAGAGCATATCAAGGAAGAAGAGGGAGATCAGCAGTGTTTAAGGTATAGAGAGGTCAAAAAGAAAGAGAACTGAGAAAAGGCCCTGAGATTTGATAATTGGCAATGATCTCTTTATCATCAGTAACTTTGGGAAGGGCAGTTTTGGTGGATTGCAGTCAGAATTTGGATTGCAGAGTTAAAACAAAGTGAGAGGAGAGAAAGTAGTGGCACCTCTAGAAGTGGATGGCTTCTTAAGGATCTTAGCCACAAAGAAGAGAAGAAGTAGAAGACAGCAGGAATTGAAGGATTAAGTGGGTTTTTTTTTTTTAGGAAGACAGAGACATGGGCATAATTGTAGGCATTAGGGGAGCAGCCAGCAGCAGGGAGGGACTGAAGAGAAGAGAGTGGGGATGACAGAAATCTGTTGGAAGAAGTGGGATGGAATGGGATCGATTGTGTGGGTGAAGGGGTTTGCATGAGAACAAGAGTGAAGGAGGAAATAGTACAGAAGGCATATAATGTTAGATAAGCTCTTGCTGAAGCCTAGAGATACTCTTTTAGGAAGTCGATTATTTTTCCCTAGGTCATATCTAGCCATCTTCCTCTGCTTCACCCCACATTTGTCTTTTCAATTTCTCTCTCTTTTAAAATATATAAACAAGTAAGATACATAGTTGGTGCACGTTGCATTTGAGTGTACACCCAGGGGCCTTGTTTTAAGGCAGATGTTTATTGACTACTCATCATGAAATGCAATATTTTTATTCATCAAAGAAACTAAAACTTAAATGAAATTTTAAAAATTAAACTGTACTTAAAATATATTACAAAAGGCTCCTTTTAATCAAATCCTTTCCTCCGTCCTAAAAATATAGATCAATTTTATGAGCCTTATCTTCTTAGCTAAAAAAGGCATCTCTCTAACTGGATCTTGAACCCCTAACTGCTTGACATTTTACCATGACAGACTAGTAGTGGGGAGTTTTAAGGCCTGGTACGAAAAGGCACATGCTTTTAAAATTCAAAATTTTAACTTTCTTCTTTGCCAGGCAGGGTGGGTTACAACATAGAAAACAATATAGCCAGAGGAGTGAAAGTGGGGAAAATGTGTACATGATTTCTCCTTGGCTTGACTCCAGCTGAGTAAAATGCCTGACCAAGATTTGGGGTCTCTTAAGGGAAACAAGGATGGAAAACAGCTTACCTGTCTCCACCAACAAATGGAAGTTAGCAGGAAAGTTAGGGGAGGATAGGTTGATTTGAGAATCATCATCGGAGAGAATAACAAAGTCCACGGGAACTGAAGAGATTCCCAAGTACCGCTGACGTGATCTAGAAGGATAAGAGGAAAGTGCCAGCAAGCAGGCAAAGATAGGGTAGAGAGTGTCCGGAAGAGAGCTGGCCATGGACCACCTGGACCAGGTTACTAGATGGAGATCCTTCTTTCTCTCATCTCATGCAGAGACTGAGAGGAGCGAAAGAGGGGAAATAAAGCAAGTAGGAGTAGCAGTCATGGTAGCTGCAGCAATCTGGGGAAACTGCCACCCCCCCAAGTTGACTCTAAGAGCTGCTGGCATATTAAATTGTGCCCAGGTTAACCCCATATATATACCTATGATAAAAAGAGACAGTTGCTAAAACTACGACAAGACAAAAGTACACAAATGGAAGAGTGATTACAAAGGGTCACTAAGAAAATAAGAAAAAGTAAAAAGTTAAAAATAAGATATTTTGGGAGCACACTTTAAAATATAAGCAGTTCACCTGTTTAGATTGTATAATGACTAGCCAAAATCAATCTCGATGCTCAAGTATCTATTTTTTGGGGTAACTAGTGTTTAAAGATGTAAATTTGGGAAAGTATTTTAAAATTTTCTAGTTTAAGGTTCTTCCACTGGGAAAGAAGTTCCCTGTTTAAAAAATAATTTAAATAAATTTTTTAAAATTCCCTGTTAGAAAATAATATCATTATCGGGTGAACAAAGTAAATAGTAAAAATAGTCATGAAATCATAAGCTCCAGACTATTGTTAAGTAGAAAATACACGTACACATAAACTCATGTCAGCTTTCTTTTCCCTTTGTGTACTTACCAGATAGTTGTTTTTAAAAACATGCTTTATTCTTGTTTTCTTCACTTTGCAGCCTTCATAGCTGTCATTGTATGTTATGGTGCATTAGCATACACGTATATGCCATGCTTTATTCAAATGTTCCCTAATCACTGAATATATAGGCTGATTAGAGTTTTTCAATTAAAGTAAAGCTGCTATGAATTTTTATGAAGAAAGGTAATTTTTACCTTTTAGTAACATCCTTAGGATACAGGTTTAGTAGTAGTAACTCTTACTGTAGGTTGCCAGATTGCTTTCCTAAAAGGTTCACAGTTACCTTTTCCCTTAAAATCTCATCAGCATGTAATTTTTTAAAAAAGGTTTTGCCAATTTGATGGATATAACACTACAATTTTTGGTTAACAATTCTTTTAATTTCAAGTAGGCATTTTTGTTCCTTCAGCACACATGGTTCTTTAACCACTTATTAATACCTTGGGGAATGGGTACTAGTTTTATAAATTTGTGTGCTAGGTGTCTGATTTTTATAAGATATATTTATCACTGAGAGGTAGCAGTTACCCCCAAGCACTTCTTTTTTTTTTTTATATTTGAAACATTTAATGTTACGACCTCGAATTTCAGATCCATTTCCTTCCTCCCTTGTCACCCATTCCCTCTTGGGAGATAAGTAATTCAGTATATGTTGTACATGTCTAGCTATGCAAAACATTATCATAGTAGATATATTGTACAAGGCTGCTTATAATTCCCTCCCACTCATCCCACCCCCCACCTGGTCCATTCCCTACATGATCCTGTCCCTCTTCTATAGTGGGTACTTCCAACCTCCCCTCACCCCAAGGATGCCCTCCCATCCATCATCCCTCCTCTCATCCCCCTTCCCCCTATCCTGCTGCAGGTTGAGATATCCCATTTAGTATGTATGTCATTTTCTCCCTGAACCAAATTCAATGTGAATGTGGTTTTGCCTTTTTAGCCTTCCTTATTCTCCCCCTCCTTTGCAACCATTTCCCCTTGCTTCTTCTACATAGGATAGTTTACCCTACCCTGTCTCTCCCCATCTCCTCTTGCCACTTTCCTCTCTCACCTCATAATTTCATCCCTTGAGTATTCTCCCTTCCCAACAAATTCAACCTATGCCCTCTATCCATATATAACTGTAACCATATACACACACATTCACATATGTATTCATATGACCACACCCCCTTCTTCCATTATTTTCATAGTGAGAAAGATATCATCAGTCACAGTTATTGCTTTTCCATATAGGAATGTAAATAGTTCAACTTTGATAAGTTCCTTTTGATTTCTTTTCCCTGATTACCTTCTCAGGCATCTCTTGCTTCTTGTGTCTGGATGTCAAATTTTCTATTCAATTCTGGTTTTTTCCTCAAGAATGCTTGAAAGTCATCTATTCCACTGAATGACCATATTTTCCCCTGAAACAAAATACTCAGTTTTGCTGGGTAGGTGACCCTTGGGTTCATTCTCAGTTCTTTTGCCCTCTGGAATATCATATTCCATGCCCTTTGATCCCTCAGTGTAGAAGCTGCCAGGTCCTGGGCTATTCTGATTGTGCTTCCACAATATTGAAATTGTTTCTTCCTGGCTGCTTGTAGTATTTTCTCCTTGATCTGGGGATTCTGGAACCTGGCTATATTATTCCTGGGAGTTTTCTTTTTGGGATATTTTTCAGGAGGTGATCTGTGGATTCTTTCAACCTCTATTTTGCCCTCTGGATCTAAAACATCAGGGCAATTTTCCTTGAGAATTTCTTGAAGGGTGATTTCTAGGTTCTTTCTTTGATCATGGCTTTCAGGTAGTCCAATAATTTTTAAATTGTCTCTCCTGGATCTATTTTCCAGGTCAGTGGTTTTTCCCATGAGATATTTCACATTGCCTTCTAATCTTTCATTTGTTTGGATCTGCTTAACAGCATCTTGATTTCTCATAAAGTCATTAGCTTCCATTTGCTCCAGTCTAACTCTGAAGGAATGAATCTCCTCAGTGAACTTTTGAGATTTTTTTTTCCATCTGGCAAATTCGACTTTTTAAGGCATTCTTCTCCTCATTGCCCTTTTGGGCCTGCTTTGCCATTTGAGTTAGTCTATTTTTTAAGGTGTTGTTTTCCTCAGTCAGGCTGTTGACCCTCATTTCATATGTTTCCTGCATCCTTCTCATTTCTTTTTTCAATGTTTCCTCCACTTCTCTTATTTGATTTTTAAAGTCCTTCTTAAGGTCCTCTGTGGCCTGCAACCCGCTCATGTTTTCCCCTGGGGCTTTTGGAGCAGGACTTCTGATCTCACAGTCCTTTTCCCGCTCTATGCCCCCAAAATAGGAGTCTAGGGTTGCATTTTTCTGTTTCCTTTGCCTTGGCATGTTGCCACTTAATTGCTTGACTTTTGGGCTTGTTGCCCCACTATGGCTTTAAGGCCAGATAGAGGAATTTTCGTCCCGAACGTGTGGGGGGCAACTTCCGTTTCTGGCAAGCTGTAAGCCCACCCACAACTTCCACCCTAGATCACAATCCAGATCCAGGGAGGTTAAAGCAAGAGCGATTACCCCCCAAGACTGATCGCTGGATCTCCCTACAATTTGCAGGCCAGGAGCTGGAGCTGCCTCTGAAAACTACAAAATGGCGGGTCTCCTCAGCGGCTTCTAGCCCCCAGGGGAGGGAGCCGACGCATTCCCTAAATAGGGGTCCCAAAGTCCATAGGACACTAACCTCTTACTTTGTCCTAGGCATATCTATGTTGATAATTCTGGAGTCTCCACAGCTCCTGGTGTTCTGGGGTTCCTCCAGCTGGCTGCTGGCCCTGCCGCCCTAGGGCTAAAACCTCAGCTCACAGGGACCTGGGCTGGGCGCTGCCAGGTCCCAGACCACTGCTCTGGTCCTTCCTGCAGGGCTGCTGGGCTGTCCTCAGCGGGAGGTTAGCTTCTCTGTGTCGTTCTGTGGGTGCTGGGGCTCCAGAAGTTGTTCAGAGTCTCCTTTTACATAGTTTGGGGGGAATCTGGGGGCAGAGTGGCTTGGACGAGCTGTTTCTACTCCGCCATCTTCCCAAGTACTTCTTTAAGACTTAATGCTGCAGAACAGATGCAAATCTGCACCAGTAGAGGGAGTTCCCTATGACCATAAAATCAAAGGTTTGAAACCAAAAAACAATGGATGAGGATTTCTTTTTCTAATTTGTTTTTTCTTTTTATTGTGAACATACTGCCAGATCCATCTTTTTCTCCAATAATATTTTTCCTTTAGTCAGTAAAATTTTTTCTTTCAAATTCGACTTAACTATGCCTTTACTTTTTCTTCCAGTGTTTTAATAGTGTATTTACATTGAAGGCATTAGAGTTTTTGTAATTTACCCGATTATTATCTATCACTGACAAAGTAAAGTCCTATTCTGAGCTTTCATCATACAAGGGAGGTGACCTTAGGTTCCTGAAGGCCGAGTCATTACAATACAAGCTGCTGGTAACTGCTATTATGCTATCAAGGCTTTGAGTACAGGGCCAGGCATTTCTCATCTGAGGAAATATCTAGCCAAGTTCAGAGGCTCATCATCAACTTAGCTATGAGGGAATTCACTTTTCAGGCACAGCAACTGAAAATGACTGTGAAGATATTTGCTTTCTGAACAGGTGAAAGGAAAACTCACACCTTTAAAATCCTATATCCTTAAAATATCTAATTCTGTGGTATTAGTTGTGAGTCTAAAAAACTGCTGTAAAATTTTCTCCAATATCTGTTGCTTTCTTCAGCATCCGATAGTCATGGGTTTTTCAAACATTAATCTGTTGCATACCTTTGTTTCTAAATGTTTTCTCCATTCTGTTCCACCAATTTAGTTTTTATCCACCCTCCAAATCATTTTGATAATTACTGCCTTTGCTTTTCACAGGATCAGTGGTGGAGTTAAAGATCTTATAGAGCTGGGGTAATATTGATGTTTCTTCCATAACTTCAAGATTTACTTTTACAAAAGAAAGGAAAGCAAAATAAATAAATATATGTATATATGTGTGTATATGTATATACACACATATATGCATACATATTTATGGGTATTGGGAATAATTTAGAGGTAAAAAGTAAATAAAAAACAACTTTCTGATGTCTATAGATTTTAGTGGTACACTGTTGAACAGCTTAACTAGAAGGCTTAAAAAAACTATAGTGAAAGCTTTAGAAGCATTGGATAACAAGAATAACTTCATAATGGTATGAAAAAATTAGATTTAAAAGTCTTTATTGCACTGTGTTTCCAGATACTGGCATCGATCGCTAAATCCCAGAAAACTGGTAGAAGTGAAATTTTCTCACTTGAGTAGAAATATGACTTTACAGAGAACAATGAAGCTATACAGACTTCCTGATGTAAGTAAGAACAATTTGCAATTCTTCTGAGCTGAAACCAATGAAGCTTTGAGCTTAGAAAAAAGAATATTTATAGGGGTATAAAAACATACTGAATGTTTGTGAAGGTGACATAGTGACAGGACCACAGAGGACACACATGCTAGCAGAGGCTGGCAAGTTTATTTTGAAATACCAGAGATTTTTAATGGCTTGATTATGCAGTCTGTGGTTGGACAGGACCAAACTCAGGAAATACAAGTTTTTCAGGGTATGAATTTGTCTATTGGAAAAGTCCAAGATCCTGCTATTTTAACTTCTTAGAATGAAAATAAACCTTTTCTACAAGAGGCCTGTAGGAAGAGATATTTCATCACTCATATCAATAAAATAGCACTATTCTTAGGGTTAAACTATTAAGAACTGTTCTACGACAATCACTTGTACATCCAGAGTTGCTAGCCCTGGCTTTGTGTTCTCGTTTTTTATTGTTGTTGTTGTTTGTTTTGTTGTTTTTCTTTGTTTTTTTTTTTTTTGTCTGTGACTGTGCATCTTACCCAACTGTCCTCTCTTTTAGATTATTACAGAGTATCTGAGTACTGTTATTTTATTGGATGATAAGTATAGAATATAGCCATTTTCACCTTGAAAATTGTGAGGAATCTTTCTGTTCTCTGCAGTTTCTTTGTTTTGACGAGGCAATGACTCACATGTTTGTAGCTTTTTTTACTATCTATAGAGCCCTCTTCTTACAACAGTCTTACGATGTTAGTACAATTATTATATGTCCATATTATAGACTTGGAAACAGAGGTCCAAAGGAGGAAAGAAAAGTGACTAGCTTAAAGTCACAAAAGTAGACTTGGACCCAGCCCAGATCTTTGCACTACACCAGGCAGTATCTTGTATATCTGATAACAGAATCCCCAGCTTCTGGGGGAAATGACCAGAGGAGAAGAGACCTAAGTAGTTGGAAAATATAGAAAGTTTGTCATTTTTAGGCCACTTAGCCTATCAAAGGGAAAGGACACTTTCTTTTCAGTTCAATTAATTCTGTTGCTGGAAGCAGTGTAATGAAAAATGATGATTCACTATTTCTGAGTGAGTTGAAGGAGAAAGGGGGAAACTGAGAAAAAAAGAAACCAGGCAGAGATAAGGAAAGAGTCTCTAAGGTCAGGGAAGGGAGATGGGGCAAAAATACAGAGGCTTGAAAGGACAAAAACTGAGGTAGAGACAAAAGGACTTTCATTACTAATCTGATAAATTTTCTCCTTTTTTGGTAGTTATTTGTAGTACTAAACTGTAAGCTCCATGAGGGTTAAAGATGTGATCTTATCTGAAGTTTGTATAGTGCTTCACACTCTGCAGGTCTACTAAGACAGTCACAAGGAAAGCCTAATGCTACACGTTAGCAAGGCATTTCACAAAAAGCAAAAGGGAAAACCCCTCTTAATGTATCATTTGTTTTTAGTTACCCTTGTGACCAGTTGTTCTCAGATCTTCAGTTCCATTGTGACCACCAAGATCTTAGAAGGAACACATGGGGATATCTGGAATTTTCTAGATAATTTATTGGTAGTGCTCAGCTCTGGGGCAGTGGAGGTGATCTACTTCACTTCTGTTCTTGGTTTAGTATCTCCTGTTCAGTAACTTCTTTCCTCCCATTTCTGTGACCCTGAAAGATGACTCACTTTCCCTTTCTCCCAGACTCATCACTATTAATGTCAGGTGTGGAAGTCATACTTCTATTGTTCTTCATTGGGGTTTCTAGTTCTTGTGCCAATTTGGGTTTGGGAGTGAGAAGTGTCTAGTCTATCATTACCAATGTAACCTCAATTACATTAGCTTATTAGTTCTTAGTTCATCCTCTAGTTATTCTGACAATCTAGCCTGCTTCTGCATTCCCATTGTCTTTTTGTGGCTATCTCTTCCTTCTATTAATGTATAAAAGCTCTCAGGGGTCATCCATTTCATCTTTTGCATCTCCTGTCCTTGAGGCAACATCATGTGGTATCAAATTCTTAAAATAAAGCTTCTTCCCTTAAAGATAAAACTAACGAAATTATTGCCAGTCCGACTGAAGGGCCTTATAGTTCATATACTTACATGTGAGGCAACTTCAGCCCAAGTCTTACCTATCCCAGCCTTCCACTAAGTCAGCCTCTTGGCTTGTTTAACTCTCAGCTTGGTTATGTAAGGTATTTTCACTCTTATGCCCAGAACCTGAGATACCTTAACATAATCTGAAAAGAATCCAGAGTATTATGCACACAAATTTCCCTTGACTTTGTTCATATAACCAAATTAAATGTATTTTAATGAATAATAACGATAACTATAATTTCCACTTGTATTATGGTATTATTTTTATCTGTAACTTAGTAATCTTGGCCTCTTTCTCACCCTGATTTAACCCTGGTTAAATCTCTCAAGATCCTACTTTTTGTTCATCTGTAAAATAACAAATTTGAACTAGATAATTCCTAACAGTTGCTTGGATTTGAATCCTACTCTTGCTATTTACTGCATAGGTCCTGCAGCAGATTACTTCCCCTTTCTAATGTATCAGATGGGACGGTTGGACTAGATAAAGTCTCTTACAGTTCAGAGTCCTATGATCACCCCCTTTTCCTTCCTCTTTCTTGACCTAATTGCCATTCATCAATCTCTTGAATAGTCATCCCAAGATCAAAGTAACTCAAATAACAAGACTGGAAAACATCAAAATTCTATTTGACAGGTAAACAGGACAGAGGAAGAAAGCAACAGGAAGTAATACACCGCATTCTCCCAACCCCAAAGATAAAGCAGTTCTTGGTTACTTTGGCCTGTAAGCTTCTAGTTTCCAGCACTATTCACTAGCAGACAAGCCTACTCTGTCATGTAACTCAGTTTTTGGTTTGTTTTTAATTAACTTAATAACCTTTCAAACAGATAATAAAAAACACATACAAAATAAAGAATTAAAATCTTACATAGAACCTTAGCATTTAGTAAAGTAGAACCAAATAAATTAAAAGCAAGCCCCAAATATTTTGTCATAGTCACTTCCAAGTCTGTCAGTCCACTCCATTGGTAACCATGTACGTATCATTCTCTAGTTTTGCATCACATCAGATAGGCCTTTGCATACTTACTTTTTACATACTTTACATACTTGTATATTTACTATTTATCTTCTTACTACACAATAATGTTCCAGCATATTAATATGCCATTTATGCAGCCATGCTTCAATTGTCAGACATATAGATTGATTCCAATTTTTCAAGTATTTTTGTATAGCTAGGTCCTCTTTTCCTAGTAATGAAAACAATGGGTCAAAAGACATGGTCATTTATTTTGCTTGCATTATTTCGAATATCTCTTTCTACATAGTCTTGTCAATATTACATTTTTCACTATTTTTGTCCTTCTGGTGGGTGGTATTTAAGGTAGGCTTGATTGCATTTATTGAATCATTAAGGAATTTGAACATCTCATCGTTATTAAAAGTTTCTATTTTGTCCTTCTAAAACTGTCTTTTCTTGCCTCTTGACTAGGGCATGTATGTTAATAATCATGAATACGTATCAATTTTTTGCATAGCTTCTGCATATCAGACTTTGGAAAATTTTTTTGCTTTAAATATATCAAATCTGCTGAGGATTATGCTTTTATTTTTGCATAATCAAACTTCTCAATTTTGTTTCTGATAATTTCATATATATATATATATATATATATATATATTTTTTTTTTTAAAGCAATTGAGGTTAAGTAACTTGCTCAAGGTTACATGGCCAGTCATTATTTATGTGTGGGTGCTCATTTTCTGAGGCTGGATCCGATCCTGGGTCGTCCCAACTCGGGGGCCAGTGCTCTTACTGCACCACCTTAGCTGCCCCTAATTTCTTATATTTGTTTGATTAAAATATCCCTCCTTTCCATATAGAGTTGAGACAAATAATTTTTGTCTTCATTTTTTATGGCTTTTCTATGTGTATGTGGATCATTGATAAAATTTAGAATTTAGTTTGGTGTAAGATGTGGATCTCAAACCATTTTTAAATAACATAGCTATGGGGGCAGCTAGGTGGTGCAGTGAGTAAAGCACTCCTCCTCTTCTCCTCCCCCTTCCCCCTTCCTCCCCGCAGGAGGACCTGGGTTCAGATCCGGCCTCAGACACTTAACACACACAAAAAATAACTAGCCATGTAACCTTGGGCAAGTTACTTAACCCCAGTTGCCCTCCAAAAGGAAAAAAAAACAGTAACAGCTATCATCTAGTCTGTCTAGCAGCTTTTATGAATTCATTTTATTCCCTATTTTTTTTTTTAATGTGGATATATCAACTACTAATCTTTTTTGTTTTGTTGCTTTTTGGAGGGGGGAAGGCAGGACAACTAGAGTTAAGTGACTTGTCCAGGGTCACACAGCTAGTGTGTCAAGTGTCTGAGGCCTGATTTGAACTTCAAATACTAATCTTGATAGACTAACACACAGAATTCAGTTCTCAGGTTTTCTGTACTGTTCCATTCATCCATTTCTCTAATTTTTATCTAGTATGCAACTATTTTATAATTATAACTGCGTTATTAGGACATTTTGTGACGTGGTAGTGCTAGAACTCTTTTCCTGCTTTGTTTTGTATATTTTTACCTGCCTGTTTTTCCACATGAATTTTAGTATGATTATCAAAACTGATGAGATAAACTTTTGATATTTTTATTAATAATGTATTTATTATTTTTCAAAATTTTATTTTACACTCACATACCAGAACACAAATACAGAATAGAGAAAAGAAACAAAAACATATCATAAACTTAAATACAAAGTTAGAAAGAAAAAAAAGCATATTGTATGCATAGCAGAACATAAGAAAGGATGCAAAATATGTAACAATAATTTTTCATTTCAAGAAAACCTGTATGATAAATAATGTTCATTATTACAATTGTTTGTCTTTTCTTTGCTTCCTTGTAAGTTTTCTTTTGTTCTCTGCTATGCACTTTTTTACTTTGTTCTTTTTTCTGTTCCCCCATCACAATAGTTTAGCTATTTCTAGGTATAGATACATACATACATACATACATACATACATACATACATACATACATACATACATACATAGACATATACATTCCCAAACCTATTCTACTCCTGATATTTGTTTTTATGCATGTGCATATCTCTTGGTTACTATCCCTCCTGCCTCTACTTTCTTTTTGCCCACTACCTTGCCCTCCTGTGACTTGCCTACCCTCCTTCAAGAATCCCTTCCCTGTCCTTCCATTCCCATAAATCTAAACACCTTTTTATACCCCTATTTTACCAATTCATTCACCCTCCCCTCTAAAGATCCCTCCTTTGTCCTCTCCCCTCACCCTATGCCCCTTACCATTTGTTTCTTCTAAATTTAGAAGATTTTTATACTTGTCTAAATATGTGTATTGTTCTTTTTTTTTCCAAATCAAATGCTTTATTAACTTCTGGTTTACATCATTCATTTCCACCAGATTTACACATTTTCTCCCCATTTTTCTCCTACCCACCACCCCAAAATAGCAATCCCACTAGATATCCCCTCCTCCAATGTGCTTTCTACCATACCCCCTTCAACTTTCCAGCAGGACACAGTGGATCTCCATGCCCCAGTGCCTGTATATCTTATCTCTCAAGTTAAATGTAAAATAATATTAATAATAGTATAAATATTTAAACATTTGATTTTAAAACTTTGAATTCCAGATGCATTCCCTTCCTCCCTTGTCACCCACCCTTACTGGGAAGATAAGTAATTCAGTATAGGTTGAACATGTGTAGCTATGCAAAACATTTCCATAGTGGATATATTGTGAAAGACTGACTATATTTCCCTCCCTCCTATCCCACCTCCCCCTTGTTCTATTCTCTACTTTGATCCCGTCCCTTTTTAAAAGTGGGTGCTTCCAACTTCCCTCCCCTCCAGCCTGCCCTCCCTTCCATCATCATCCCTCTCATCCCCTTCCCCCTACTCTCCTGTAGGGTGAGATACCTTATTTAGTGTGTATGTCATTACCTCCCTAAGCCAAATTCAATGAGAATAAGGTTGACTCATTCCCTTTTGCCTTCCTGTTCTTCCCCTCCATTGTAATCATTTTCCCTTGCCTCTTCTATATGAGATAGTTTACCCCATTCTGTCTCTCCCCATCTCCTCTCATTATATTCCTCTCTCACCTCTTAATTTCACCTTTTAAGTATCATCTCTTCCTATTAAATTGATCCTGTCTCCTCTACATATACTTGTAAACATATATACAGACATTGTTCTCTCTTAAACCCATTCCCGTGAAAGTAGTTTACCAGAATTACCAGCCCTCCTCCCCCATCTAATTCCTCTGTATCAATTCTTCCTCTTGCATCTGATTTGTATGAAATAATTACTCTTTTAAGCTGTTCCTAAATGGTTTTACTTTGTAAATTCATATCATACTCAGGTTTACCCCAATCTTTTTTTCTTTTTTTTAAGTAATTGGGGTTAAGTAACTTGCCCAAGGTTAAACGGCCAGTTCTTTTTGTATGGGTGCTAAGTATCTGAGGCCAGAACGGATCCCAAGTCCTCCTGACTTTGGGCCAGTTTTCTTACTCGCTCTGCCACCTAGTGGCCCCTAACCTAATCTTTCTTATGAGCTACCCAATTATTGATAAGAATCTTAGACATATATTTTACATACATAAAAAGTAAACAGTCTGTCCTTATGCATCCCTTATATTCAGTCTTTATGTGCCTTATATTTCTCTTGGTTGTTGTATGTTGAATCTTCTGTTAAGTTCAGGATCTTTTTTTTTTTTTATCAAAGTCTCGAAAGTCAGAGAGTTTATCACATATCCTTTTTTTTTTTTTCACTCAGGATAATACTTAACTTTGCAGGGTATAATATTCTTGGCCAGAGCCCCAGTTCTTTTGGTCTTTGTATTCCAAGACCTATGGTCCTTTAATGTCTCTGCTGCTAGGTCTTGTGTAATTCTAATTACACAAAAACACAGTTCTGGGCTAAAACCACACATTTTTTTTTCTAATTTACAATTGTTTTTGCCCCACTTGTTTTGGTTATATCTTTTTTCTGCTGGTTTGTTGCCTTTATATTTGCTAAGTTTTTTTAAGGATGTACTTAATTTGTGCCCCTGTTGATATAAACATTCCCTGCTAACAATTTACCTCTGAGAATATTTCAGCTGTCCCACAGATTTTCATAAGTAGAATTTTTATTGTTATTACTTTTGATGTAATCTGCTCATTTTCTTTTTCACTGAGTTGTTAGATGACTAATTTTTTTAATATCTTCACGGACCTACACTTGATTCATTGCAGGCATTATTATTAATAAATGTAAAATGTATAATATCTGCTTTCTGTATCTTCCTCAGGGCCCTACACGTTAGTTTTTGTGTAAACTGTGTGAATGCTGAAAAAATAGCATTAAGGTTCCCTATGTCTGAAATACTATGCCCCCTCATCACTTCCCTAGCTTCCTTCAAGACTCAATTCAAGTCTCATTTGTCTGCTCCGACTTTTCTGACCTTTTTATCCCCCACCAAATCTTAATCCATTTATATTTTTAGAGTTCTCAGATTTGTCTTTGGGGTGTGGTGCAGCAGAAAGACCCTTGGCTCTAGGTCAGGGGGCCCAAGTTCAAATATTGCCTCCCTGACCTTGGACAAGTCACTTAACCCTCATGGATCTCATTCTCTTCATCTGTAAAATTAAGGTGGACTAGAAGGATTCTGAGGTTTTACCTAACTAAATCCTTTCATTCTCTGTATCTCTGGGTGTTTAGCATCAAGAACAATTTATTTTTCCAAAGTAGTAAGTCTAAGGGGCAGCCAGGTGGCACAATGAATAAGAGCGCTGGCCCAGAGTCAGGAGGACCCGGGATCGGTTCTGGACTCAGAAAATTAGCACCCACACATAAATATAATGAGCTGTGTAACCTTGAGCAAGTTACTTAACCCCAATTGCTTTAAAAAAAAATAAAGTAGTAATCTACTTGTAATTTTTTCACGTTTTCTATTACATTTTCCATATTGCTGTTTTAGTTTTCTCCTCTTATTCTTAGCATCTTCACTCTTGGAATATTTTACTGTCTTCAAACTCTTCTCTTAATTTCTTTGACTGTGTCATTTATTCATTTGAGGATGTCTTTTAGGATATCTTGTGTAGTTGGTTTTCCTGTCAGTGCTGTTTCAGGCCTTTTGGTTGGTTTAGTTGCTCCATGTTTTCTTTTGCTTTTAATTATACTGGCACTCTGCTTTACCCTGTTAAAATTTTTTTGGTTGGTTTTTCTTGAATGGTTTCAATACCATTTTTCTCCCTATGGTGGTGTTTTTGTTTAGACTTACTACTTTGGAAGGAACCTGGTGTTATTCAACTCTTTCATTCTCTGATACTGACCAGTTTGCATAGTATTCATGAGAGCTCTTTCTTGTGTTTGTATTTAGTTGGATCTGGGGCTTGGTGTACATGGCCTCTTCCAAAAACAACCTTTCACCTATGTCACTGAACTCTAGTCTCATCTCCCTTAATCAGTCCATTAAGACTTAACAGACACTAAGTTCCTATCATGTACACTATAGAATGAATTAAAACAGGCAGGCAGCAACCTCAGCAACTTCAAACTCTTTACTGCCACCAGCAGAATTAACCAGTTGCACAGGGTGGTCTCTGATAGGTTTAAGGCACTGACAAGGAAGAAAGATGAAAGGGAATAAGACAAGGAAAAAAAAAGAGAGAAAGTCATCTCAGAGAAAGAAAAGTAAATTCTACTTAGTGTATATTCTAGGACTAAGAGCTTGGATTTTATAGGAACTTAGCAGAAAAAAATGATGCCTCGATGTCCTATACTTTCCAGTTATAAAGAGTCCACAATAAAAGACATTCTCATTTGGCCACTCTTTTACAGCAGTGTAGGGTAGCTGAAAAAATAATGGACTTGGAAAGACCCAGCAGGTGCCAGTCCCAACTCTGACAATAAATGTATGATCATAAGCCAGTCATTTAATCCTTAATTTTCTCATCTGCAAAATGGTGATAATAATACTTAGAACATTTGTTTTTGAGGGTGGTTGTAAGGATCAAATGAGATGTTCAAAGTGTTTTATAAACTTAAAGCACTACATAAATGTCAACTATTATTAATAGATAGTAATCCAACATTACTTTATTCATTTTTTTTTATCAAATGCTTTATTAACTTCTGGTTTACATCATTCATTTCCACAAGATTTTGAGTTACAAATTTTCTCCCCATTTTTACCCCTACCTACCATCTCAAAATATCGATCCCAATGGATATCCCCTCCTCCAGTCTCCCGTATCTTCTCCCATATGCCTTCCAACTTTCCAGTAGAACATAATGGATCTTTATGCCCCAGTGCCTGTATATCTTATTTCCCAGTTACATGTAAAATAACATTAATAATAGAGTGTGTGTGTTTATGTTTTAAACATTTGATTTTAAAGCTTTGAATTCTAGATTCATTCCCTTCCTCGTCACCCACCCTTACTGGGAAGATAAGCAATTCAATATAGGTTGTATATGTGTAGCTAAGCAAAACATTTCCATAGTGGATATATTGTGAAAGACTGACTATATTTCCTTCCCTCTTATCCTACCTCTCACTTGTTCTATTCTCTACTTTGATCCTGCCCCTTTTAAACTTCCCTCTTCCTCAGCCTGCCCTCCCTTCCTTCATCCTCCCTCTCATCCCCTTCCCCCTACTCTCCTGTAGGGTGAGATACCCTATTTAGTATGTATGTCATTCTCTCCCTAAGCCAAATTCAATGGGAATAAGCTTGACTCATTCCCAGTATCATCCCTTTGTATTAAATTGGTCTTGTGCCTTCTATCTATGTATATACCTGTACACATATATACATACATTCAGATATGTATTCATATGCCCATATACCCTCCTATAGACATATGTGTGTGTGTGTGTGTGTGTGTGTGTGTGTGTGTGTGTGTATTTCTATTCCCTTCAACTATTCTCATACTGAGAAAAGTTTCGTAAGTTATCATTTTTTCATGTAGGAACGTAAATAGTTCAACTTTGATAAGTTTCTTATGATTTCTTTTCCCTGTTTACCTTCTCATGCTTCTTTTGCTTCTTGTATCTGAATGGCAAATTTTCTATACAACTCTGTTTTTTACATCAAGAATGCTTGAAGGTATACATATATATATATATATATATATATATATATATATATATATATATATATATTTTTTTTTTTTTTTTTTTTTAAACATTTGGCTAAAACTTTGAATTCCAGATTCATTCCCTTCCTCCCTTGTCACCCACCCTTACTGGGAAGATAAGCAAGTCAATATAGGTTGTACATGTGTAGCTAATGCAAAACATTGCCATAGTAGATATAGTATAAAAGACTGATTATATTTCCCTCCCTCCTATCCCACCTCCCACTTGTTTTATTCTCTACTATTATCCTGTCCCTTTTCAAAAGTGGGTGCTTCCAACTTCCCTCCCCACCAGCCTGCCCTCCCTTCCATCATCCCCCTTCTAATCCCCTTTCCCCCTACTCTCCTGTAGGGTGGGATAAGCTGTTTAGTTTTTGTGTCATTCTCTCCCTGAGCCAAATTCAGTGAGAATAAGGTTGACCCGTTCCCTTTTGCCTTCCTGTTCTTCCCCTGCATTGTAACCCTTTTCCCTTGCCTCTTCTATATGAGAGAGTTTACCCCATTCTGTCTCTCCCCATCTCCTCTCATTATATTCCTCTCTCACCTCTTAATTTCACCTTTTAAGTATCTTCCCTTCTTATTAAATTGGTCCTGTGCCCTCTTTCTATGAATACCTGTAAATATATATACACATATTCATATGTATTTATATGCACATATACCCTCTGATATAGACTATGTATATTTCTATTCCCTTCAACTATTTTCATACTGAGAAAATCAGTTACAATTATTGTTTTCCCATGTAGGAATGTAAACAGTTCAACTTTGATAAGTTCCTTATGATTTCTTTTCCCTGTTTAACTTCTCATGCTTCTCTTGCTTCTTGTATCTGAATATCAAATTTTCTATTCAACTCTGGTTTTTTCATCTAGACTACTTAAAAGTCCTCTTTTCCATCGAATGACCATATTTTCCCCTGAAACAGTTTTGCTGGGTAGGTGATTCTTGGCTTTAATCCCAGCTCCTTTGACCTCTGGAATATCATATTCTGTGCCCTTTGATCCCTCGGTGTAGAAGCTGCCAAATACTGTGTTATCTTGATTGTGTTTCCACGGTATTCAAATTGTTTCTTCCTGGCTGCTTGTGATATTTTCTCCTTGATCTGGGAATTCTGGAACCTGGCTATAATATTCCTAGGAGTTGTTTTTTTTTTTTTGGGGGGGGGTATCTTTTTCAGGAGGAGATTGGTGGATTCTTTCAACCTCTATTTTGCCCTCTGGTTCTAAAACATCAGGGCAATTTTCCTCGAGAATTTCTTGAAGTATGATTTCTAGGTTCTTTTTTTTTTTTATCATGGCTTTCAGGTAGTCCAATAATTTTTAAAGTATCTCTCCTGGATCTATTTTCCAGGTCAGTGTTTTTCCCAGTGAGATATTTCACATTGCCTTCTATTCTTTCATTTGTTTGGATCTGTTTAATAGTATCTTAATTTCTCATAAAGTCACTAGCTTCCATTTGCTCCAATCTAATTCTGAAGGAATGATTCTCTTCAGTGAGCTTTTGAGATTCTTTTTCCATTTGGCAAATTCAGTTTTTTAAGGTATTCTTCTCCTCATTGGCTTTTTGAGCCTCTTTTGCCATTTGATTTAGTCTGTTTTTTTTTTAAACAAATACTTTATTAACTTCTGTTTTACATCATTCATTTCCGCCAGATTTTGAGTTACAATCATTTTCCCCCCATTATTCCCCTACCCAACCTCCCAGAATAGTAGTCCCACAAGATATCGCTTCCTCCAATCTGCTCTCTCCCATACCTTCTCCCATACCCCCATCGACTTTTCCATTAGAGGAAGGTGAATCTTTGTGTCCCAATGCCTGCACATCTTATCTCCCTATTACAAGCAAAAGAGTATTAATAATAGTATTTATATATATTTGAAACATTTAATGTTACGACCTCGAATTTCAGATCCATTTCCTTCCTCCCTTGTCACCCATTCCTTCTTGGGAGATAAGTAATTCAGTATATGTTGTACATGTCTAGCTATGCAAAACATTATCATAGTAGATATATTGTACAAGGCTGCTTATAATTCCCTCCCACTCATCCCACCCCCCACCTGGTCCATTCCCTACATGATCCTGTCCCTCTTCTATAGTGGGTACTTCCAACCTCCCCTCACCCCAAGGATGCCCTCCCATCCATCATCCCTCCTCTCATCCCCCTTCCCCTATCCTGCTGCAGGTTGAGATATCCCATTTAGTATGTATGTCATTTTCTCCCTGAACCAAATTCAATGTGAATGTGGTTTTGCCTTTTTAGCCTTCCTTATTCTCCCCCTCCTTTGCACCCACTTCCCCTACATGAGATAGTTTACCCTACCATGTCTCTCCCCATCTCCTCTTGCCACTTTCCTCTCTCACCTCATAATTTCATCCCTTGAGTACTCTCCCTTCCCAACAAAATCAACCTATGCCCTCTATCCATATATAACTGTAACCATATACACACACATTCACATATGTATTCATATGACCACACCCCCTTCTTCCATTATTTTCATAGTGAGAAAGATATCATCAGTCACAGTTATTGCTTTTCCATATAGGAATGTAAATAGTTCAACTTTGATAAGTTCCTTTTGATTTCTTTTCCCTGATTACCTTCTCAGGCATCTCTTCCTTCTTGTGTCTGGATGTCAAATTTTCTATTCAATTCTGGTTTTTTCCTCAAGAATGCTTGAAAGTCCTCTATTCCACTGAATGACCATATTTTCCCCTGAAACAAAATACTCAGTTTTGCTGGGTAGGTGACCCTTGGGTTCATTCCCAGTTCTTTTGCCCTCTGGAATATCATATTCCATGCCCTTCGATCCCTCAGTGTAGAAGCTGCCAGGTCCTGGGCTATTCTGATTGTGTTTCCACAATATTGAAATTGTTTCTTCCTGGCTGCTTGTAGTATTTTCTCCTTGATCTGGGGATTCTGGAACCTGGCTATAATATTCCTGGGAGTTTTCTTTTTGGGATCTTTTTCAGGAGGTGATCTGTGGATTCTTTCAACCTCTATTTTGCCCTCTGGATCTAAAACATCAGGGCAGTTTTCCTTGAGAATTTCTTGAAGGGTGATTTCTAGGTTCTTTCCTTGATCATGGCTTTCAGGTAGTCCAATAATTTTTAAATTGTCTCTCCTGGATCTATTCTCCAGGTCAGTGGTTTTTCCCATGAGATATTTCACATTGCCTTCTAATCTTTCGTTTGTTTGGATCTGCTTAACAGCATCTTGATTTCTCATAAAGTCACTAGCTTCCATTTGCTCCAGTCTAACTCTGAAGGAATGAATCTCCTCAGTGAACTTTTGAGATTCTTTTCCATCTGGCAAATTCGACTTTTTAAGGCATTCTTCTCCTCATTGCCCTTTTGGGCCTCCTTTGCCATTTGAGTTAGTCTATTTTTTAAGGTGTTGTTTTCCTCAGTCAGGCTGTTGACCCTCATTTCATACTTTTCCTGCATCCTTCTCATTTCTCTTTCCAATTTTTCCTCCACTTCTCTTATTTGATTTTTAAAGTCCTTCTTAAGGTCCTCTATGGCCTGCAACCCGCTCATGTTTTCCCCTGGGGCTTTTGGAGCAGGACTTCTGACCTCACAGTCCTTTTCCCGCTCTATGCCCCCAAAATAGGAGTCTAGGGTTGCATTTTTCTGTTTCCTTTGCCTTGGCATGTTGCCACTTAATTGCTTGACTTTTGGGCTTGTTGCCACACTATGGCTTTAAGGCCAGATAGAGGAATTTTCGTCCCGAACGTGTGGGGGGCAACTTCCGTTTCTGGCAAGCTGTAAACCCACCCACAACTTCCACCCTAGATCACAATCCAGATCCAGGGAGGTTAAAGCAAGAGCGATTACCCCCCAAGACTGATCGCTGGATCTCCCCACGATTTGTAGGCTGGGAGCCGGAAATGCCTCTGAAAACTACACAGTGGCGTGTCTCCTCAGCAGCTTCTAGCCCCCAGGGGAGGGAGCTGACGCATTCCCCAAATACAGGTCCCAAAGTCCATAGGACACTAACCTCTTACTTTGTCCTAGGCAAGTCTATGTTGATAATTCTGGCGTCTCCACAGTTCCTGGTGTTCTGGGGTTCCTCCAGCCGGCTGCTGGCCCTGCCGCCCTGGGGCTAAAACCTCGGCTCAAGTGGACCTGGGCTCGGCTCGGCTCCTGCGCTCTGCTGCCGGCTCCCAGACCGCTGCGCTGGTCCTTCCTGCCGGGTGCTGGGCTGTCCTCAGCGGGAGGTTAGCTTCTCTGTGTCGTTCTGTGGGTGCTGGAGCTCCAGAAGATTTTCAGAGTCCTTTTTTACATAGTTTGTGGAGAATCTGGGGGCAGAGAGGCTTGGACGAGCTGTTTCTACTCCGCCATCTTGGCTCCGCCCCCCTAGTCTGTTTTTTAAGGTGTTATTTTCTTTATTCAGGTTGTTGACTCTCATTTCATACTTTTCTTGCATCGTTCTCATTTCTCTTCCCAATTTTTCCTCCACTTCTCTTATTTTGGTTTTCAAAATCTTTCTTAAGTTCCTCTATGGCCTTTAAGCAGCTTATTCTTTTCTTGGAAGCTTTTGGTGCAGGGTTCTGACTTTGTTATCTTCCTCCTATTCTGTGCTTTGATCCTTTCTATTCCCAAAATAGGAGTGTAAAGTTGGGTTGCTCTATTTGCTTTGCTTCTTTTGCCTGCTCATGTTGCCACTCAATTACTTGATTTTTGAGCTTTTTGCCACAGTAGGACTGTGCCACCAGACAGGGGAGCTTTGTCCCAAATGCTGGGGTTTTCTCAGCTGCTGAAGGTATTAGTTGGGTGCTCTCTCTGAAGCCTCCACATGCTCTGGCAAGCTGGTCGCATACCCCAGGACCTCCACCCTAGACCTCAATCCAGATCCAAGCAGATTAAAGCAAGAGTGATTACCCCTCAGACTGGTTGCTTGATCCCCCTACAGTCTTCAGGCCAGGAGCTGAAGCTGCCTTGTGGCTGCGGCTGTACAGCAGTAGGGCCTCACTGGTGGCTTCTTGCCCCCAGGGGCAAAGGCCAACCACACTCCTGAACTACTGGATCCCAAAGTCCACACTGCACTAACCTCTCACTTTGTCCTTAGCATCTATGGGTTGATACTTCTGGAAGCTGCCACAGCTGCTGGTGGTCTGAAGTCCCTCCAGCTGGCTGCTAGTCAGGCCTGCCCTGAGGCTAAAACCTCTGGCTTGCATGGGGCAGGGCTTGGCTCCTAGAGCACTGGCCCCTTCTTGCTGGTCTGCCAGGTTTCTTCAGTGGGAGGATAGCTTCTCTGTGTCATTTTGTGGGCTCTGTATCTCCAAAGTTTGTTCAGAGTCACCTTTTACAGGAATTGGAGGAGGTGGAAGCAGGAGCCGTGTGGAAGTCCTCTTTCTACTCTGCCATCTTGACTCTGCTCCCCAACATTGCTTTCTGCCAAGAAGATAACTGTCAAAAGTTACATTTCTAGCTTTTTCAGATCCAGTGTGATTTTTACTTGTTAGAGAAGGCTGTCCACTGGAGCACTGATACAGCTTTGAACCTCTGGGTGCATATTATGGAAAGAACACTAATTCTAGAGCCAGAAGACAGATCTTGTCTGCCACTTAATCTCTCTGAGCCTCAGTTTCCTCACCCATTAATTAAGGGTGTTGGACTAGAAATCATTTAAGGTCTTTTTCAGCTCTAACTCTGTGCTCCAAGCTCAAAATTTATCTTGGCTGGCCTTTCCTAGTCAAATTCAATTTAGCAAAAGTATTTAAGTGCCTACTACATGAAACTCTCTGCTATAGAAACTACTATACAAAGATGAAAATGGCACAATGTTTGTCCTCAAAGAGCTTGCATTCTTCTCAGGGTATGGGACAGAATATAGTAATAGGTATAGAAAAAATACAAGATCAGTTATGACAACTGCAAATGATTAAGCAAATGAGGAGAGAACAGCAGAATCACTTCAATGAATATTGAGTATCTAATAAGGGAAACGATCCACAATGTGATGAGGATACAAAGATGAAAATAAAATAGAGGTTTACATTCAAGGAGTTTACATTCCTCATGGGGAGATATGTACCTCTGTAAGAAAAATAGAAGGGAATTGAGTGGGAGAGGTGGAGCTGTTAACAGCTAGAAAGATCGGGAAAGGCACCAAAGGTAGGAGAGGAGATGTTTTGGCTGAACTTTAAAGGAAACTAGGGATTCTAACAAGTGGAGGTGAAGAGAAAGTGCATTCCAAAAATGGGGAACAATCTGTGTATAAATATGGAACGTCATGGGTGAAAGATGACATGAAAGTCAGTTTGGCTAGAGTGAAGATATGATAAGGTCAGAAAGATAGATTGGAGTCAGGTTATGTAGGTCTTTTTAAAGTTGGACTGAGGAATTTGTACTTTAGTGTAGAAGAAATAAGGAGAAACTTGAGCTTTTTGAGCAGGGGAGTTCTAAGGTCACACTTATGTTTTAGAAGTATGATTTTGGTAAGGTATGGAAGGGGGATTTGAGAGGAAGAGTAAAGACTTGAAGCAGAAAGACCAATTATAAGCCTTTTTTGGTAGAACAAACAAGAGGTGATAAGGACCTGGTTTGGGGCTGTAGGTATGTGACTGGAAAAAGGATGGTTGGAAAAGAGAGAGAGAGTGGAAGTAGAAACACAGAGGGACAAGGTTTTGTTTTATCTTATGTCAGTTACGTTGTTCAAACAACTGTGGCCAATATCATGGTGTACTGTAGAATCTCATTTACAAAACCTGCCTTTTCCTTTCTAATGCTTTTATCAAGAAGGTCCTTGATACGTAAATAAATTCTTCTTAAGATTTCATGAAGATTGGACAATAGACATATGAGTTGGTGATCATTATCTTCAATTGCCTCTTTTCATAAGTAAGGTCCATGCTTTTTCCCAAGCATTGGGGATCCTCCCCTCTTTCTTATGCCTTTGACATCCCTCCATCCCCTAGGAAACATGTCTTCTCCAGCACATACCACTTCTGGGCCCACTTGGTCTCATCCAACTGCTCTTCCCAATACTGGCTTCTTTAGCACCATCTTGACATCACACATCATATGGTCATAATCTATATGTGGTATATATTAGAGGTGATAACACAATTGCCTGAAAGATACAGAAAACAGAAATGGGCAGACTTCTCTCTGCTTATGTCACTGATGTTCTAGAAATTCTGGTAGATCTTCATTTTTCACTTTTATTGTCCTTCATATTTGCTTTCTCGATCCCCTCAGTTATGACTACCTCTCCCCTGCAGCTATCTTGTATTCATTATAAATACTGTGTGTATATTTCTGTATGTACATTTTCTCTTCTAATGGATATAAGCCCCTTTAGAGCAAGCAGTATTTTATTTTTGTGTCTGGATCCCCAGAGACACAGTGCCCTGCACATAGGAAGGATTTAATAAATACACATGGACTGATTCATAACGCAGCATAGTACAATGGAAAGAACACTGGCTTTGGAGTTAGCAGATGTGGGTTATATTCCTGCCCATGTGACTGTCCCTTAAGCTCTCTAGATCACAGTTTTCATAAATAAATATAAAAACATATGATATATAAACATTTTTAAGTATGTATGCACATACATATATATATATGTACACATGTAAACATAATTAATAACTCTTGGTCTTTTGGCTAAGATCAAGCTTTGTAGACCAACCAGTTCGATCTTTTTACTACATATTGTTTTCTGGTGTCAGTATCCTCCACAGGGAGGCACAAAAAGTACTTGCTTTTAGAAAAAAAAAGCTGGAGAAGAAAAGCCAACATAATATAAATATTTCCTTGACACCCACTGTCTAATCAGTCTCATTTTCTGAGCTGTCTATACCAAAAAATTATTATTTTTTTTTTTTTGGTGTGCTACATTTTTATCTTCACAGACTTCTAAAAACTGAAAGATTGTCTTTTCTTTATTTATTGATTTGATGAGAATATTTCCAAGCATAGACTAGTTTCCTTCAGACAGTAGAGAGGAATCTGAAGTAGGTGATAAGTAAGAGACACATGTGTCTTGCTAGGCAGAACTGCAGCCTCCATTTCCAGACCAACACTCTTTATACAGTCTATATTTTGCAGAATTTTAAAGTCCCTTTCCTAAGGTACAATTCATTTTATATTCAATCAAACATAATAGCAGCTTTATCATCATTTACATTTCTGCCTTTGATTCTTGCATCTAGGTTTCAAGAAGTATAATTTGGCCAATGACAATATTCTTCCTGTCTTTCAGCAGTTTTTTTTTAAAAAAAACTTTATTCTATTCTGTAATTGTAACAAAAATATACAAAAAATTTTTAAGAATGATTTTTACCTTGCCATTTGATAAAGAATGTTAAGACTGCACTCTAATTTAAATGCGGTAACTGCTAAAGAAATGGAAAATTACAATAATGGAAACCAGAAGATGTAATATCTTATATTCACAATAATATTACTTCATTTGATCCCCTCAGCTATGTCTTGTTCTCCACCAGTTTACAGATGGGGAAACGAATTCAGAATGGTTAACCTGACACCAAGGTCAACAGCTCATAGTGACAGTCCTGGGTGGGGGCTCAAAGCAGGACTGATCTAACTGATGTTAAGTCCAGTGTTCTTTACACAACATTGCAATACTGGGGAGAGTGAAAGGAACAGGAGCTAAGGGGGAGAGTCCACAGAGCATCATGTTTTACAGAACAAAGGTTCTACCACTGAGCCAGTATCTTCTTTGAATTTTTGGATATAAGACATGATGCAGAGTGTGTGCTTAATAAATAATTGTTGAAGGGAAAAGTGAATGAATTCAAGTAACATCCCCCTTTCTCTGCTCACTCATCTGTAATATGAGGGAGATACACTGCTAAAGGCCCTTTCTGCTCCTAAATTTTTTTTTTTTTGGAGGGCAATTGGGGTTAAGTAACTTGCCCAAGGCACATGGCTAGGTTTTTGTTTATGTGTGCGTTAAGTGTATGAGGCTGGATCCAAACTCAGGTCCTTCTGACTCCAGGGCCGACGCTCTACTCACTGTGCCACCTAGCCACCCCTGCTCCTAAATTTTAATATCCCTAACAAGTGGTCATCCAGCTTTGGAGAGGTCTAGTGAGTGGAAACCAGTCTCAGGGAGTGGAACTTTCCATAGTCCATTCCACTTTTAGAAATCTCTAACTGCTGAAAAATGTTTCCTTATGTTAGAAGTTCTTGGGATGGGGTTCTGTAAACTTGGAAGGAAAAAAAATAACATCTTTATTTTCACTAACCCCTGATATTTAGCATTTCCTTCAAACGTGAATAAAGCAAACAAAAAAATTCTGGGAAGAGGCTATTAGGCTTCAAGTGTGCCACAGGAGTCCACAATACAAAAGGTTACCAACTCCACCTATCTTACATCAAACTTAAATGTTTCTAAGCAAGTGAACTGAATTTAACCACAATTTATTAAGTGCCTATTACGTTATCAGACAGAGCTGATAACCAAAATGAAAAGTCCCTGCCCTCCTGCTCAGCAGAGCCAGTCAGCACAAGTCTGATCCTTTTTCTCCAAGGCAGCTGAAAACAACTCCCCCATCCATCTCTCCACCTCTCCCCATCCAGGTCTACTTTTCTCTAGGCTAAACATCACCTTCTTTGGTACCATTATCTGCAAGGCCTCTTAACCTCCTGGATGATTTTTATAGGCTGTAGAGAATTGTATGACCACATATTAGAATATTAATTCTTATATACTCAATATTTTGAAATCACTTGATACTTTGATATACTTGATATTTAACCTCCTGCTTGCCATCTTCTGGATATGCTCCAGTTTCTCTGTGTATCAGGCACTGAAAATAGCGCCTCAGATTTGGCTTAATCAAGAAAGCATATGGGAACTATATTCTGGACCTTGGGTTTTTATTAATGCAGTGTAGGAAATTAGCTTTATTCAGCTCCCACATTAGAGTTAAATAAACCCCCTATACCTTCCCCCAGGAATTGTTGCCTAGGCTAGTCTTCCCTTACCTATTCTGTATTTGTGAGTTTTGAACTCCAGCTCTTTATATTCTATAGTAAACAAGCACAGTGAATCATCCTTAGATGACAGTATAGTCTCCCTGAAGGGTATCAAAAATGTCTGCTGTGTAAACAGTATAATGGCCTTAATAATTAAAAACCTTTTGAGCACTATACACTAAAAGTTACTAATGGGGAGCATACTAGAAAAAATATTTGCCCTTGCCAGAATAATTCAGTTTTCCCTGATGTTCAAGTATCACTTTATCTATAACTGAAGTCATCACAAATTTCGAATTGCTAGAAGTTTGATTATTCAAGAAAGCTCACTGGCAGATTTTGTGATGATACTGATATAATAGGAAGAGAATATCTTGAATAAGGATGTTCAAGTCACTTACACAATCTTAACATGGATGTTTTCTACCCATGAAATGAAAGTTTTTTAAAAACATGGCAGGATGTATTTGGCTGGTCACTCTGCCTCAAGCCTCTCCACAGTCCAGTCCATTCTCCACTCAGCTGTCAAACCAGTTTTTCTTAAGCTCAGGTCTGACCACATCACTTACCACTACAACCATTTCCTTCATTTCAGTGAACACCAGTAGCTCCCTATCACCTCCAGGATCAAATACAAAATGTTCTGTTTGGCATCCAAAACCCGTCATACCTTTCTTGTCTTCTCAGTACCTTACACCCCAGTAATATACTGTGATCCAGTGATAAGATACTTCATTTCCCCAAGTCATGCATTTTTACTGGCTATGCTATAATGATACTGAAAATTAGAATCATACTTTAAGATTCATAAAATGGTTTCCTTATGACAACACTGTGACAGAGACTGCCCAAGAATTATCTCCAGTTTACTGATGAGAAAACTTGAGGCAGAGATAAAATGACATTGCCAGTCATGCAGTAAGCTCCAGAACCAGGAGTCAAACTCAGTGTCTCTTAACTCTAGACCAGTACCATATGCCATGCTGTACTGTGCTATGTAGCTTCTGTGCCTGATATAGTGGGCACTCAGTGTTTACTGAATTAAATTTTATGACAATTATACTGATCAATCTAATACCTAGTTTTACATAAAAACAATCCTGTTTCCTAGTTTAGAGGCCATTGAGTAAAGGTTAGATTGCAATACAATAACTGTACCTTGAATATATTATCTGATATTCCAAAATAATTGAGAATCTAAGTCTTTGGAATTTTTCAAGAGAAGAGAAGGAGACAGTATTGGAACTGTTGTGGGGGGACGTTATTTCTGTCTTACTTAGAAACTCGACATTGTGGAATATGATACCTACCCTGACAGCCATTCTCAGCTATTTTCCTCCCTGTAAAAGTCTGTAGGTCCAGAAACTTGTTCAAACAATAACTACCAATAGACCCAAAAGGCAGATTGAGTAAATTCTGTGCCTCTGTTTCTGTTGAGTGAGTTTGGATTTTCCAAGAAAGCAAAATGAATCATGGATTTTTTTTCCCTCTTCTAGAATCTTCTGCTTCCTTGATGCAGCTCACAGTCCTAGAGGCATTCTGCTTCAAACAATGCTCAGCAGTCAGTACATGTAAATTTTTTCCAAAAGCAGAGGGGCAGTACAGGAACATTTAGAGGAATACCCTAGAACTGAATTAATGGCTGGATATCTATGGCTTTTTCCAATCTACTATTAACAATCTTGGCACCTAGTTCCATTCAGCTTGGAATATACCCTTTGGATATGTGTTAACATTTGAGTAACTGGGTCATAGGGATTACTGACTAAAGGCTATCCGCAGGGAGATAATAAATAAGGCTGCTTTGTGTGTATCCTGCTCTAGAATTTAACAAATTACCCAGTGTATGCTCTAGCCTACTTTTATCCCTCTTGAATTTAACATTTGATCATTTCTTTTTTGTTGTCACAATAACAAGGTCACAAAGACTTCGGGTTTGAGACCGATGGAGCGGAAAGATATCAAAGCTGTGCAAGAATTAATTAACAACTATCTGAAGCAGTTTCATCTTGCCCCAGTGATGAATGAAGAGGAAGTGGCCCACTGGTTTCTGCCTCAGGATCACATTATCGACACATTTGTAGTAGAGGTAAAGATAAGGTGATTAGCAGAAGTCTGAACATCCTAAAGCTTCAGAGCTAGAAGGGGCTTTCAAGGGCATTATAAGTGAACCCCAACCCCAAGTAAGAAAACCCTCCACAACATCAAAAGGGGTCATCTAGTCTCTGCCTGAAGACTCCTGTGATAGGGAAGCCCAATGCCTCTGTGCCAATTCTATTATTGGGCAGCTCTAACCAGGGGGGCGTTTTTCCTTATCTTGAGGTACAATCTGCCTCCTGGAATTTGTTGGTCCATATATTAGTAAATACCTCTTCCTTATAACTGTTCTTCAAATATCTGAAGATAAAGGTCATGTTCCCCATAAGTATGAAGACCTCTCCAGGGTGAAATTCCCTGTTCTTTCTTTCTTTGTAGTTTTTTTTTTAATTTTTTTTAGTCTACATCATTCATTTCCACAAGATTTTGAGTTACAAATTTTCTCCCCATTTTTCCCCTACCCACCACCCCAAAACAGCAATCCCACTGAATATCCCTTCCCCCAATCTGCTCTCACCTATATTTCCCCCATACCCCCTCCAACTTTCCAGTAGGGCATAGTGGATCTCTCTGCCCCAGTGCCTGTATATCTTATTTCCCAGTTACATGTAAAATAATAATAATAATAATAATAATAATAATAATAATAATAATAATATGTTTTTTAAACATTTGATTTTAAACCTTTGAATTCCAGATTCTTTCCCTACCTCCCTTGTCACCCACCATTGCTGGGAAGATAAGCAATTCAATATAGGTTGTACATGTGTAGCTATGCAAAACAATTCCATAGTGTATATATTGTGAAAGACTGACTATATTTTCCTCCATCCCATTCCACTCCCCACTTGTTCTATTCTCTACTTTGATCCTGTCCCTTTTCAAATGTGGGTGCTTCCAACTTCCCTCCCCTCTAGCCTGCCCTCCCTTCCATCATGCTCCCTCTCATCCCCTTCCCCCCTACTCTCCTGTAGGGTGAGATATTCTATTTAGTGTGTATGTCATTCCCTCCCTAAGCCAGATTCAATGAGAATAAGGTTGACTCATTCCCTTTTGCCTTTCTGTTCTTCCCCTCCATTGTAACAGTTTTCCCTTGCCTCTTCTATATGAGATAGTTTACCCCATTCTATCTCTCCCCATCTCCTCTCATTATATTCCTCTCTCACCTCTTAATTTCACCTTTTAAGTATTCATCCCTTCCTATTCAGCTGGTCCTGTACCCTCTCTCTATGTATACCTATACACATATATACACATTCACATATGTATTCATGTGCCCATATACCCTCCTATATAGACATATAAGCATTTCTGTTCCCTTCAACTATTTTCATACTGAGAAAAGTTTCATCAAGTTACAATTATCATTTTTCCATCTAGGAATGTAAATAGTCCAACTTTCATAAGTTCCTTATGTTTTCTTTTCTCTGTTTCCCTTCTTATGCTTCTCTTGCTTCTTGTATATGAATGTCAGATTTTCTATTCAACTCTGGTTGTTTTTTTTTTTTAAAGCAATTGGGGTTAAGTAACTTGCTCAAGGTTACACGGCTAGTCATTATTTATGCGTGGGTGCTCATTTTCTGAGGCCGGATCTGATCTCGGGTCATCCAAACTCCAAGGCCGGCGCTCTTACTCACTGCGCCACCTAGCCGCCCCGTAACTCTGGTTTTTTTATCAAGAGTGCCTGAAAGTCCTCTATTCCATCGAATGATCATATTTTCCCCTGAAACATGATACTCAGTTTTGCTGGGTAGGTGATTCTTGGTTTTAATCCCATCTCCTTTGACCTCTGGAATATTATATTCTAAGCCCTTTGATCCCTCAGTGTAGAAGCTGCCAAATACTGTGTTATCTTGATTGTGTTTCCACGGTATTCAAATTGTTTCTTCCTGGCTGCTTGTGATATTTTCTCCTTGATCTGGGAATTCTGGAACCTGGCTATAATATTCCTAGGAGTTGTTTTTTTTTTTTGGGGGGGGGATCTTTTTCAGGAGGTGATTGGTGGATTCTTTCAACCTCTATTTTGCTCTCTGGTTTTACAACATCAGGGAAATTTTCCTTGAGAATTTCTTGGAAGATGATTTCTAGGTTCTTTTTTTGGTCATGGCTTTCAGGTAGTCCAGTAATTTTAAAATGATCTCTCCTGGATCTATTTTCCAGGTCAGTGGTTTTCCCAGTGAGATATTTCACATCACCTTCTATTTTTTCATTTGTTTGGATCTGTTTAATAGTATCTTGATTTTTCAAAAAGCCACTAGCTTCCATTTGCTCTAATCTGATTCTGAAGGAATGATTCTCTTCAGTGAGCTTTTGAGATTCTTTTTCCATCTGGCAAATTCAGCTTTTTAAGGCATTCTTTTCCTCACTGGCTTTTTGAGCCTCTTTTGCCATTTGAGTTAGTCTATCTTTCTAAGGTATTATTTTCTTTAGTCCAGGTTGTTGACTCTCATTTTCTAATTTTCTTGCATCATTCTCATTTCTCTTTCCAATCTTTCCTTCACTTCTCTTACTTGGTTTTCAAAATCTTTCTTAAGTTCCTCTATGGCCTTTAAGCAGCTTATTCTTTTCTTGGAAGCTTTTGGTGCAGGAGTTCTGACTTTGCTGTCTTCCTCCTGTTCCATGCCCTGATCCTTTTTGTCCCCAAAAAAGGAATTCAGAGTAGGATCACTGTGTTTGCCTTGCTTCCCTCATTTGCTCATGTTGCCACTCAATTACTTGACTTTTGAGCTTTTTGCCACAGTAGGACTCTGTTACCAGAGTGGGGTGCTTTGTCCCAAATGCTGGGGTTTTCGAAGCTGCTGGGCTATTAGTTGGGTGCCTTCTCTGAAGCTTCCACATGCTCTGGCAAATTGGACATGAACCTGAGGACCTTCACCCTAGACTGAAATCCAGATCCAAGCAGGTTAAAGCAAGAGTGATTACCCCTCAGACTGTCACTTGGTCCCCCTACAATCTGCAGACAAGGAGCTCTGAAGCAGCCACGTAGTGGAGGCAGATTCTCCCTCCAGGCAGTAAAAGCCTGACTGAACTCCTGAACTACTGGATCCCAAAGTGCACACTGCACTGATCTCTCACTTTGTCCGTAGCATCTATGGGTTGATATTTCTGGAAACTGCCACAGCTGCTGGTGATCTGAAGTCCCTCCAGCTGATAGTTGGTTGTGACCACCCTGAGGCTAAAACCTCAGGCTCATGCAGGGCTGTGCTGGCCAATTCCTGCCGGCCTACCAGTCTGTCCTCAGCAGGAGGTTAGCTTCTCTGTGTCATTTTGTGGGCTCTGTAGCTCCAGAGTTTGTTCAGAATCACCTTTTACATGAATTGGAGGAGGTGGAAGCGGGAACTCCGAGGAAGTCCAGTTTCTACTCTGCCATCTTGACTCCACCCCCAATTCCTTGTTCTTTTAATCAATTCTTGCATGACCTCAAATCTATGATCCTCAGCTAGAAGGAAGCTTAGAGGTTATCCAGGCCAACCCCTTAGTTTACAAATGAAGAAATTAAAGCCAGAGTGACTTGCCTGTCACCTTTAGGTCTTGGTTAACTTCCTTTCAACATAGTCAACAGCTTAGTCTTAGCAAGGACGTTGACTAAGCTGAGGATGATAAAACCATTACTGCCTTAATTCTGTTACTGAAGCTTCATATTCCATTAGCATTTTTGGCTGCCACATCAAATAGACTCCTGGGGCTTTAAGTCTCAGAATCCCAGAGTTGGAATAGGACCTCAGAGGACATCCAGTCCAATGGGAACCTAAATAAGAGCCCTCCATGAAGAGGAAATGCACACTACTTCTCAGGAGCCCACTGCATTTTTGGATAGCTCTAATCTTAGGAAGTTTAAACAGATTTAAAGGTGCCCTGTTCTTCTAACCACTGCTTCTCTAATTCTGCTTTCCCACATGACAACCCTGAAGTACTAGAGGAGAGCTTTCATGTCAGCATTCATCTCCAGGCTAAACATCCCCTTTTCCTTTCCTGATTCTATACAGCATTGTCTCAAGGTCCTTTACCATCTTGGTCATGTTCCACTGGACATTAATGTTCTTCCTAAAACAGAGTACACAGAACTGAGCACAATGTAGTATGAACAAGACCGTTATCTCCCTACTACTGGACACCATGCTTCTGTTAACTACAGCTGGGGGAAAATGCCATACACACAGGTTGTAATATCACATTGCCATAAATTGAGCCTGCAAGTCATTAAAAACCCTAGGTCTTTTTGAGATGACCTTATCTAGACACATCTCTCCATCTTGTACTTACCAAGATCAAATGAGATATTTATAAAAAAAACATACAGCACAATACCTGGCACATAGCAGGTCCTTCAAGGTGCTTGTTCCTTTCTCTATCACCCTACTTATGAAATTAACAAACAACAATTGTTGCTGTTATAATACTTTTTTTTTTTTAAAGCAATTGGGGTTAAGTAACTTGCTCAGGCTTACACGGCCAGTCATTATTTATGTGTGGGTGCTCCTTTTCTGAGGCTGGGACCGATCCCGGGTCATCCCGACTCTGAGGCCAGCACTCTTACTCACTGCGCCGCCTAGCCGCCCCTTGTTATAATGCTCTTAAAATTCATCTCCCAAATTCTTTTTCATCCATACAAAATAAATTCCTAAAAGCATTTCAGTATTTAAAAAAAATTTTTAGTAGGAAAGGATTTTGGCAAGTTTCCCAAAATGCCATAACAGTTATGCAGTTTTTGAGCCTAAACATAATACTTAACTTATCCTTTTTATTAAGTTTGGCTCAGTCTTCCAGCTAATCAGAATTAGCTATCCCCTCCAAGCACTGAGTCACATATATACATGCTGTAGCTTTAACCAAGTTTTTAATAAAAATGTTACATAGCAAAAGACTAAACCAAGATCCTTGGAGCACTCCAGTCAAGAACCCCTTCTAAGCTAATACTGAACTACTGATGACTACTCTTTAGGGCATGACTTTTCACAAGTTTTGAATATAATTATACTAGGTGGAGTCAGTAAGATCTGAGTTCAAATCCAGCCCCCAATACTTATTAGCTGTGTGACCCTGAGCAAATCACTTAACTTGTTTGCCTCAGCATGAAATTGTTTTTATTCATCTATAAATTTTCATCAATTTAAAGACACAGTATGAACATACAAAATACCCATACTTTAGTTCTGTAAGAAGCTATAAATTTGTGTGAAAAGACTATCTTTTGTAAATTCTGTAGACTACCAATTTAATAAGCTTTTAGTAAGTGCTTACTATATGTAGGGTACTCAGGATTGAAGATGCAAAGTGGTTCCTGGCTTCAGCTAGGCAGCACAGTGGCTTCAGTGCTGAGTTCCAACATGGCCTCTGACACTAGCTGTGTGAACCTGGGCAAGTCACTTCATCTCAGTTTGCATAATTTCCTCATCTCTAAAACAGGGCTAATAGCAGCTACCTTGCAGGGCTTTTGTAAGGACCAAAGGAGGTATTTATAAAGCACTTAGTACAGTGCCTGGAACCTAGTAGGTGCTATGTTACCTATTACTGTTCTTTTTAAATATTATTACTATTGTCTGGACTATGTCATTCTATTCCATCCACAAGAACTGCTTGGCTAAAATGCACGTAAACTATTATCTACAGCAGTTCTTAACCCTTTTGCCTGTGTGGTGAAACTCATGGACACATTCTCAGAATAACATTTTTTAATAATTGGAAGAAAATTCTAAGTACCAGTCAGAGACTAGTGAAAATATCTATGTCATCTTTTATCCCTAGCTCAAGAACCCCATAAAAATCAATCTGGGGACTACAAATTAAGAACTCCTGATCTATTACCTTCTTGTGATTTACAAATTAAATACTCCTGTCCAAAGCTTGCCCTGTTCTACACTGGCATTTTGTGATCAGTACTTTCTCTTCTAGACATTTACTAATTGTCTCCTTAATGTTATAAAATTTTGCTAAGAACTGAAGTCAAGTTTCATTTATAATGTGTAGACTCCACTCTCTTCCCTTTTGTGAAAAGCAGGATGTCTGCCTTTCTGCAGCCCTTTAGCACCTCCTCTTTTCCACAGCACTTTCAGAGATCCATGACAGTGGCTCAGTGACCACATTCACCAGATCTTATTTGGATCTGATGACTCAAGGGAAGCTAGGTATCTTTCCTGTGAGATGCTTTCTGGCCATTCTTTCCAATCTTTTGCTTTTGCAGTTAATTTTTTTTTTTAATGAAAATGAAGAATTTTAACCTTTGTCATTACTTAATTTCACCTTGCTGATTCCAGCCTTTTATCCTGCTGACTGCTTTTTGGATCCATAGCTTTTGTCCTATCAATGATTAAGCCATTTTCTCCAATTCCATATACCTCAAAATATTGTGAGATGTGTTTCTTAGAAGATCCCATATGCCTTCCACATTTTTTCTCTTCCTCCACGAATCCCACTGCATTGTTTAAAAATCTGGTCACAGATAGTATGGCGTAGTGGATGGAAAGCCAGCCTGACACAGAAAGACCTGAATTCAAGTATTACTTTACTTGTCCTGTCTTCTGGCAAGTCTCTTAACCAGTTGACACTCCCAGGTCACCCTCTAGGACTGCATTAAGTCTGCATTTCCTACTCCCATCCATTCCATTCAATAAGCATTGCTTATCAGTTCAAGTCACTAGGAATACTAGCATAAGCAATGGTTGTTACAGCCTTCAATGAGATTTACATTCTGCTTGGGGTGGGAGTACATACACACAGATATAATACAAGGTAGGGAATGAAAGGGGGAAAGGAGGGATTAGACAGAATCCTTTCAGGTTGTTTAGAAATAGTTCACTAATAATTAGAGGCATTAGGATGTAGCACCTGAGCTAAGTCTTGAAAAGGGTCAGTAATGAATCTGAAAGGTCAAGTAAGGACATAAGCATGGAAGACAGCTTTTGCAAACACTTGAAGGTATGAGAAAGACAAGAAGGACTCAAGAAGAACTCAAGAATTTGGCTGGAATATAGACTGCATGAAGAAAAATATATTTCCCTTTCCAGTAATCTTTCTTAGACTTCTAAGTTAAAAGATCTGACTTGTAGTTCTAGTTCTGCTATTAATTAGTGTGATCTTAGGCAAGTAATTTCACTTCTCTGATATCCTTTTTCTATCTATAAAACAATGGAAATTAACTAGATAATGATTCTTCCCACCTCCAAGATACTCTGAATCTGGAGTCTCCACCTCAAATCAGAGGACAGCATACTTTGAATTAAGCTTTCCTTTCCAAGCTTCAGTGAAAGTATTTAATAAGCCAAAGAGGTTGAAAGACAGTAAAGAAGGAAAAGAAAAAGAGGATACTCTCTAAACTGAGTTAATCAGATCCTAATTCTGTTCCCTATATAAAACATTAGCAAAGTTTTTTCCTCATTCTCCAGATTTTCCAATCATCAAAAAAAAAAAAAGTATGTCAAAAAATCTCTGGGGTGTATGAGTTCCTTGCTGTTAATACCTTTTTGTGGCCTTTCATTAGAAAAATCAGGAGATGAAAGGAAAATATCTTTGAATTGGGGTTTGGGGCATTTATTTCCCTGCTACTTAGCAAATATTCTCTAAATGAGTGCCTTTTGTGGCAGTGGTTATACCATATCAGAACAACAACCAAAAAAAAAAAAAAACCCTACTCACAGAACTTAAAAATCTGAGGGCAAATTTACCAGAATTGGACCTTAGGGTTCATGAAGATGGGTGGGTACTAGGTCCTAAATGTTCAAAAACCAATGTTTCTGAGCATGGATCTCCCAAACACTTCTTAGTTCAGGGCAGGTACTCCCAGTTTTGTTTGGGGGGTAGGGAACTTTATTCTCCTTATTTACAGAAGAGACTCACTTCCTAAGACTGATATTAATTTTCTCCACTTCAAGATTTATATACCAAGCAGGACTCAGAGTCAGAGAGATAACTCAAAATGAAATTTTATAGCAGTCTTTGGATGTGAACGTGAAAGACATGCTTATCTGCTATTAAGCACAAAATGGGAAGGAGGGATTTTTCAGATGTTCACTTTTCCCTATCAGTTCGTAGCTTTTACCAATCTTAGGAATTCAAAGTCAAATGATAATAAAACACATCCAGCGGGTGTATAAGAAGTTTGTTGCTTAATACCAAAGAATCTTTCTTCTTTTAGTAATTGCTAGTAAAACATGGGGCAGCTAGGTGGTACAATAGATCGTGTGCCAGGCCTGGAGTCAGGAAGACCCGAGTTCCAGTTCAGCTTTAGGGATTTAGTAGTTGTGTGACATTTCACTATGTTTGCCCCAGTTTCCTGACCTGTAAAATGAGCTGGAGAAAGAAATGGCAAACCAGTATCTTTGCCAAGAAAACTTCAAATGGGGTCCCAAAGAGTTGGATGTGACTGAAACCACTTAAGATTTATTAGTTTTGCTTTCCTTGAGCTTGATGTTTAGGCTTATTTAACAAAAAGCAAAGGATAATTAGAACTCTTATTCTAAACTATACAATGAAGGTTCTCATTGGTAGTTGCTATGCTGCTTTTATCAGTGATGCTAATCTAAAAATCATTCCTAGGAAGTTTTCACTTCAAAGATTTTACCTTCCTGAACATCTATATAAATTGCAGGTTTAGGTTAGCAGTGAATTCAACCCCATATTCTTTCAAAAATGCAGTGGGCCCTCCTAATCCCAGTAGGCAAATAGTGTATGAATCCTACCTTTACTGGTGTGTCATCCTAAAGTTGTAATGCAAATTAAACCTGGACATTCATGAAAAAGCAGGTAACAAAAAGTCCCTTTCACACAGGTAGGGTGACATGGGGCAAGCATGCAGGACTTAAGGATCACAAGACCCAGGTGCAGATTCTGTTTAGTGTAGGCAGTCATATCTATCTCCTGTCTCACCTCTTTCCCATCTCAGGTTTATGTAACGAAAGCACTTGTCAGATTTAAACTGTTAGATGTGCGTGGGGGAGGAGGTCATGCTTCACAGCACACATCTGTTTTGTTTTACAGTGTTCAAATGGTTCATTAACTGACTTCCTGAGCTTCTATACGCTACCATCCACTGTCATGCATCATCCTGTCCATAAAACCCTGAAAGCTGCTTATTCCTTCTACAACATTCATACTGAGACTCCACTACTGGACCTAATGAATGATGCACTCATTATAGCTAAATTGGTAAGCAACTTTTTCTTCAAAATAAATTTGCCAGAAACTTTCTTAGGTTAAATTATAAAAACATCTCAATATTTTGATCATGAATCAAAGGGGGAATTTTGACAAGTTTCCCCAGAAGCTTTAGTGGTTAGTATCTTTCTAAACACCACAAACATTCCTATTACCTTAAAAGAAGAATCTCATCATGGTTATTATTTATCTCCAATTTATGAAACAGCACAACAGAGTGAAAATAGTAATGTATCAACAATGCTGGAAAACTAAGAGGATCTGTAAAAAGAAGCTCCTTGTGTCAGTTAAATATCTGATCAAATCTAAATGTACCTGATCATATTCTGTGTTAACATTCTAAGCTTCTCAAGCCAGAACTAACTGTGATAACCTGCTTCAAACAACTGGCACATTCCTCTAATCCCTCCTCCTGGGGGAGTCTGAGGGAAAACCTGAGTTAGTGTTCTGGACTGCAACTGAGCAAAAACCAACTGGATGTGCCACTAACACCAAGGTGGTGATCCTCTAGGAGGAGAGGGGCAGGCTGGCCCACTGTCTGAAACTGAGCAGATCCAATCTCCTGTGCTGATAAGTAGGAGGCTCAGGCCTGAGGGTGACTGTTAACTTCCAGTGAGACATACAAAACAACCAAAAAGCCTAAAGCCTGGTGATAGAATGAGTAATGTGGCAACACAGTCTATGGTGACGGCATGTCCAAACAGAATTCCATGAGTTTTTCTGAATGCTGGTAACAAAAGTTTTGTCTTTCTTGAGCCAAACAAAAACTGAGCTAAAAAGAGCCCAATCAACATCACTCATATGTTCTCATTTCAGTTGCTGCAATGCCAGGAAAAAAAATAGTCATTCATGTAATGCCAATGAATTGGAAAATTAAATATTCCATCCTAGCCCTAAGTCGCTTTTTAAAATCCATCCAGAAGTGGCTAATATCCTAAAGCTTAATAGAATTAGACTCCTATCAAGCAAAGAAAGCAGTTGTATAACTTGTTAACAATTGTGTTCAATATGCCAGTCTATGTGAAATTGCTAGAACTTTGTATTCCTTTTCTGATGGTCGGAACCTAGAGTTCATCAGTAGTTAGAAATTCCAAGAAAATGAGCAACCACATTGGTCCAAATATGAGCCACCTTTGATTGTCTCTCTAAAACGAGTTGTCCTTGAAAGAAAAAGATATGTACATACACAAGTATACATTGAAAGAATCCAAAGTAAAGTTTTTCTGTAGACAAGATTTGGGGAGAAAAGGCGATCTACATTTGGATCAATGCGGTACTTAGACAACATTCTCCTTCTAAAAACACATACTTTCACAAATGATGTTATCGTGTCAATTTTGATCTAAAAAGCAGTCTGCTGGTCTGATTTTCCTGGCTTACTAGTCCTGGATATTCTTGTTGTATCCTCGTAGCAAAGATCATTTAAGGCATTATAGACATGATCACTCAACTCCTGACAGTTTTGAATAAAATATTTTAAAATTCAGACTTGAAAAATCTACTTATTATGGACATCACTGTATATTTAGAATTGTAAATACAAAAAGTGAGGAAATTATTATTTTTTTTTATTGGCAGAAAGGATTTGATGTGTTCAATGCACTAGATTTGATGGAAAATAAAACATTCCTAGAAAAACTCAAGTTTGGTATAGGAGATGGTAATTTGCAGTATTATTTGTACAACTGGCGGTGTCCTGGAACAGAATCTGAAAAGGTAAGTGGAAACAAGGAAAAATTTCAACTACTTTTAAGTTAATAAATAAATTGTCCTAGATTCTTTTTAAAAGATATTTTTAATACTAAGTTTTACATACCTTTAAAAATGAAATAGTTTCACCTTCTGCCATGAATACTGGTTTGCTTACATACACTTGTGCAGCAGCATAGTGCTGAGCCTGGAGTCAGGAAGACTCAAGTTCAAACAAACATTTTAACTTTTGTCTGCCTCAGTTTCAACTGTGAAATAGGGATAACAACAGTACTGAAATAATAATTATAAAGTGCTAAGCACAGCTGGACACATAGTTAAATGCTAGATAAATGTTATTCTTGTTATTCTTATTGCTTGATCTGACTCCTCCATTTCTTCCCTTCCTTTAGGTTGGTCTCGTTTTACAGTAGAAGGACATTTTCATTTCTAGAACTCTGCAGTCATCATTTGAGTTGATGTTCTATTTAACAAATCCCGGAACCACTGTTCCAAAGAATAAAAGCACAACTTAAGTGAAATCAGAGTGATCTATAAAATCTGAAGAAAACCCATACCTGTCCAATTTTACTTATTTTGGGCTATTTTCAAAAGAAAAATTCATCCACCTCTTACAGTCTGTTGCTGGGAGGGAATAGGGGAAGAAAGGTACAAAGAGCACATTCCTCTTATTTTCAGACCTTTGATTGCCTCCTGACAAAGAGAAGGTATTTTTCCACTGTAGAAAATGAACTGTTTTTATACAAATTGATCTGCAGCGATGGATTAATGTAAGAAAATCTTTGTTAATACACAGATAAACTGCTGCATTTCTATTTATTAAGTGGTAATGTTTGTCAGTGTTACAGAATGAAGGATTCATTCTGAATATTTTTGCTTATTCATTTCACATGGATATTATTTGGGCAGATTTATGGAGGCCAATACTTTTGTAGCTCAAATGAGAAGTCTTGGTAATTGTTTAAGCGTGGAGCAGTATAAAAATGTACCGGGTTGACTGGTACATTTATTTATCCAATAAGCAATGTTGCCATGTCAATAAAAACAAAGATTTGTACTTTGCTCTTCAAAAGACCAGTGGATTGAATCAGTAGCACTGAACTATTTGGTATAATCATTACATGTGCTGTCTGAAAGATTATACACTCATTACTCTATGTTACAGCTGCTGTCCAATTTTAGATTTTTTCCTCAAGGCAATGTGAGGAAAGGATCCCAAAATAAAAGAAAATACCTGGTGGAATTTATTAATGCTATCAGGACATTGATAGTTTGAATGTTTCCATTGCTTATATGCAAAATTGCACAAGTTCCTTTATACCAACTTTATCATGACATCTGTCATTCTAATGAAAATATCTTATTTGTAAATAAGTATTCATAATTTTGTTACTGATGGTGTTTTTATCCAGAGTTTGAAGCAAGGTTTCACTGTATAATATATGTGTATATAATATATATATATATATTGCCAATATTCAGAAAAGAGAGGGAGCTGCTAAATGAGGCCTTGTAATTGGCCTTGACTTAAATGCCACAAAAGTACATTCTTTCACCTTTCTTCACAATAAGTGTAAGTTTCTAAAGCTCTTCATTTCACATTTATTTACAACTATGTGATGGCATTTCTCTTGATAAAAAGGGAATTTAAAATAACTTTTCCACTTGGTAAGGAATGACAACAAGCTGACAGGCCTGAAGCTCTCATCCTAGTTGAGAACTGACCAGAAGATGCGATCTCTAAACCTACCACTAGAGGGGCTTACTGGACTGTTGGGTTGGTACAGGCAGAGGTGTCAGACACTATTGCCAACAACATTCTTGCCTGTGACTGGAAACAGATGATTAAAATGTAATTGGAAAACATTTAACAAAATTAAAATACAATAGAGCATAGGTAATGTTAATGAGGTTTTGTAAGTCAAGCAGAGGCCCACGGGGATGTTTATATACTGTTTAGTAGCTGACAAGAAGTAGCAAAAGTTTTAGTGCCATTTTAAACTATTAAAGTTAATTATATAGAGTGTCCAAGTCTCAGTGCAGTTTTAAAATATTAGCTTAATTCTGCACTAAAACTTTTTGGGACAGTCAATATCATTGGAACTGCCTTTCTCTCAAACACTACCCCTAAGGGATCTCTTTTAATTATGCTGGAGGGAAGGCTTCAAAAAGCCAAAGAGAATCGACCAACAAAAAAAAAAAAAAAAGGTTCCCCCCCCCCCAACAACCACTTCAAACTTAAAATATTTTAATTTAGGGGGAGGAATTTTTGGGAATCCTATAAGCTAAAAAAATTTTTTTTGAGGACTTTTAAAAAATCTATTTGACATTCTGTAATTTTGGCATTAACTTATTTTAAACTATTCCACTTTTACCCACTCAGTTACAGTATTTTGACCCTCAACTTTATTTCAAAATCAAGCACTCGCTAATACCCTTTTCAACAGGACATTCGTGTCTATTCCATCCATGTTGAGTAAAAAATCATATTGGAAATCATGGAATTTTAGGCCTAGAGTCAACATCTAATTTAACTCCTTCAATCAGTGCAGAAGCTAAGAGGCTAAGTGATCTACCATGGTCACACAGACGATCAGTGAGTGCCAGGCCTAGGTATTGGGTTATTATGATTATCACGTATTTTATAAAATTCAAGAAACTACCACACTATTGGAAAACACATGTAATTTCAAAATATTCTACTCTATTAAAACCCAAACTTGTTTCTAGCTAAAAAGCACCTTTGAAATTTACTATTAATAAACCCTCTGAACAAATATGAAGAGTAGACCTCCGAGTAGAACATCAAAATTCAAACTACTTATGTTTAGATGTAAAAATAAACAATTTATGTGCCCCCATCTGCATCCACCTGTGCAGTTTTGTGGCCTTTCAAGTTTTTTTTTTAACACAGCTGTAGAATTTTAGTTTGGCAATTGGTATTTTCCTCACTTAATTTCATTTCTTTATCTTTGCGTTTCTTTGACGTTGTATTTCATTGCATTAATATGCCATAATTTATTCAGCCATCATTTATCCAGGTGTCATTGGACATTGCAGTTTTTCACTATTGAAATTAAACCAACCATTAGAAAATACGTTATCTGCTCCCTTTTTAAATCCTTAAAGCAGGGTGTTCTTAACCTTTGTGTCATGGACCCCTTTGACCCCTTCTCAGAGTGTTTTTAAGTATACTGAATAAAATATATAGGATTACAAAGGAAATAAATTTCATTGAAAGTGAAAAAAATTTTTTAAAAAAATAAATGTATAGACCCAGGGTTATGAACCCCTATTCCAGAGATAGTTGCAGCAACAAAAACCATTCTTGGAACTTTTTTTTTCTTTTAAATCAGTATCTCCTGAATATCATGGGAAATGTGTTTTTCATATATTTAAAATTATGGCATCAGGAATCTTTCACTTTATCACTAATTTCCTATCATTCCTATTTAAAAGTATTAATCCCTCTCCCATCTACTCTAGAATATACAAAGGTGCCATACTTTGTGTAAAATGCCTAGAATTAGGCCAAGAAATATACTCTGGCAATATGAAGTCTAGCTTTCCCATCCCTACCTGCATTATATGCTACAAACCCATTGTCTCCCAGAGAATCATCATCGTGTGTGTGTATGTGTGTGGTTTTTTTTCACATGTCCTTGATGAAATGGAAGCCTAAATTAGCAAAAATGAATCCATCTCAAGATGTGTTATAGAGAAAGAAAATGGGCAACCACTTTAATACACTTGTGTATAATTAGGACAACTGATTCCCTTTATCAGTTAAACTCAATACAAATTGATACTCCAAATTTCAAGATTAAGTGGATTGTTTCAGAAAACCATTTGTAGTCCAGTTTTCTTTGGCTGAATATATCTTACATATAAGATAATAATGCAGCTATAATCCAGTTTCATCTACACTATGATTAAGTATGTCTGCTGTGGCAGAATGATTTTGATAGGTATGATGAAATACTGATGTTCTCACAAACCAGCATCTTACTGGCCTCTTAAATGAATTTTTATCAGTTTGAACATTTATTTTAATAAATTTTTGTTTTTATACTCAGGTTTTTTAATAACGGATACACTTAAATATTGATTTAAACCTAAACATGTTTGTGCCCTAAAGTTACATTTTTAAAAAAGAAACATTTAATGAGCAACATAGCAAAGACACATGTAAAAGTAATCCATTTTTAGAAATTAGTTTTAATTATGAAAAATGTTTTACATGTTATGTTTCACATGTTATTTTAAAGTACTTTTTTATTTTTTGGTGGTTTCCTTATCTTACTGGGATTTGGAATCAGCTTCTTTATTTTTAGAGGCTGTAAAGTTACAACAGAAGTATCTTGCTGACATTCAACAAGTTTTCTCTTTTTAGTAAGCTCTTCAAAGGAGGTTTCTAAAACACTTGCATCTTGCATTTCTAAAGTTTCACATTCTCTATCTTCTAGGGAATCTTTAGCTTTCTCTTGTAGCCATGGCACATGTAAACTAGGTACCCTGGGAATTATAGCTTTTAGTTCATCAACAAAAGCTTCGGTGTTTTTTTTGAAACCCAGAGCTAGAACACACTTTAAACCAATAACAGGTGCAATGCTGTCACTAAGGCGAGGAACCTGGCAAGCTGGTACAGCTCTGCTGACACTCAACTGAATCAGGTGGGAAGTCATCATAGCAGGTTTGACAGATTTGCACACTAGGACTAAAAGAAGTTCATTTTTCTCTAGAGCTCTGGTAACTTCATTAATCCCAATAGCAAGTTGTTTCCTGACATGTACAGGAGTCCATCCTGGTACTTTCTGGCTAATTTCTTTTTCTTTTCTCTTTGGAATGTCATCTTTATCATCAGTACTCTTCTCTTTGATTTGTCTTTTTGAAAAAGGCCGTTTTTTCTTCTTTGGATTCTCAATCTTTTGAAGTCCAACATGTTTAAATCTTTCTTCCAGTGTCTGTAATATGAAGTGCATATCGTCTCTTTCCAGAGTACTCCAGTTGATAGCATATGGATTATTTAGTGATGTCTTTACAGTAAATGATTTTGCTTTTCGTATTGATCCCTTCCCTGATGCTGCAGCCATCTTGAATGTTCCTTGACACCAAAACTATTAAAGAAAATTAACATTAATTGGGAGCCCTTATTTAAAATAAATGTTTTCAGCAAATCTATCTTGTTTGTTGTCTTATTCTGGAATTACCAAAATTTTAAAAGTCCTATTGTTATAGCCATTCCGCTAATCTGGGAAGACTTTTCCAGAGCAATATGGTATCTCTTTCATTGAAACTTAGCATCACTCTTTCAGTCACAATGAAAGCTGTAACCAGTTTACCGTGTCACAGAAAGTATGTGATTTGAAATCTAAACTATAAACTACAGCATGCTAGTCAAATTTATAAGTGAAATTTAAAACGTTTGCTTCTCTGCATAATATATAGCAATATAAAGCAGATGTTTAACCCCTTTTACTCTCTTTCCATTAATTTCCTGAGAGAAGGGGATCGTTTTTTGCCTCTTTGAGTCAACAAAGCCAAGCTGATACTTAAGAGATGTTTAATAAATACTTGCTGACAAAGACTGTATCAAAAACTATTCTAGACTAGGGAAGACATCTGAAACCTGTTAGGTGCTGCTTTCATTTATTCCAGGAGTCCTCCATTCTGACCAGCCCTACTTATTTGTGTGTAGGCATACACATACATACATATCTGTGTATGTTTACGTGTGTGGTGTGTTCATGTGTGGTTTTTCAAGTAAAATTTATCACCGGGCCCTTGATTTCAAACAAGATATTAAGAGGTAGCCTTAATAATGGAAAAAGCACCGGACTCGAGTGTAGAAACTTGGGTTCTATTTCCTTTGCTGCAAATCAAAATACCTTCTCTCACCTTAGTTTTTTAATTTTGGAAAAAAAATATAAAATGGAATACAGCATCTACTCTGGTAGAGTCCACTGGTGGGGTTAAATTCATTAAGTGCAAATTAAGGAAACCTGAGTTGAAACTAACTCACTCCAGGTGAAAGTAATCTGTACTCCAATTTCTAATAACAATTTGCCTGTTTTTATCTCCCAAGAAAAACTAACCTCTCTAGTGCACTCGTGACCCCTTCAGCACTTCCTAAACTGCGGGTTGTGACCCCATGGGCACTGCTTCCCCACCCCCCACCACAAACCCAGCTCCAAGAAGCCTGAAACCGAGTTCCCTTAATCCAAGTAGCTTCCTTCTGTTGCTTATAGTCAATACAAATACAGAGACACACTCTAACTCTAGAGAAAAGAGCATACAAAATACGTACTAAAGATTATGTATATTTCGAGTATGTGTTTAGATATATAGATATAGATAGCAGCATATGTAAGCCACATACACTTCTTGTTTACATATAAAGCAACAGAGAAGTTACAGTTTGCACGTTGGGCTTCCCCCCAGATCATCTCCTCTATTGGAATGCGAGGTGTCCTAGGGCAGGGGCTGCTTTTGCATTTCTTCCGGATGCCCCTAGCTTGGTGCAGTACCTGGCACACAATAGGCGCTTAATAAATGCTCACTGACTCGTTTCTTCCCCCCCTGCACGCAGAAGGCGCTGTATAAGTGCTTACTGAATGAATACTTGAAGGCCTGGCGGGAAGGATCCAGGGAACCGCAAGCCCAAGCGGTCCCGCAAGCCCGGGGGCTGGCGGGTCACTCGCCCTACGCCGGGTCGCTGCCCTCGGTTACAAGGCCGCCCCAGGCCGGGTGATAACGAACCCAGGGGCTGAGCCACCGCCTACCCTGGTCCCCTTCCCCAGAGGAGGCACAGCGCGCACCCCGCGCCAGGAGACGACTCACAGTCCAGGGTTCTCCCAAGCTCCAGAGGTTTCCCCACAAGGCCGGCTTCAGCTTCCAGGTCACCTCATAGCGAGCATACGCAAGGCACAGCGCGCCCCTTCCGGAAAGAGAAAGGGGCCGAACTCGCAAAACTCGAGGCCGAAGCTCTCGCGCGGAGTGCAGAACGAAGACCCGCCTCTCCCGGCGTCCAGCCAATAAGAAAGCCAAGTTCGCACCGGATGTGCTTCTTTCCTCAGGGTTTTACGACTAAAGAGCGGAAGACGGGATGGGAGGGGGAATTTCCTTCCGGGCGCTGCGCTCCGGAAGAGTAGGTTGCCGTGGTAACCAACCCGCTCCAATCTCCATGGAGACCGCCCTCCTCCGACGCGTTCTGGGACTCTCAACTAGGTTCTGTCCCCACCTCCTCATCTGGGCTCCAAATTTAAAGGGCCCAGCGGTTAATTGGCGCGGCCTGCTCTCGCCCCTCAACGTCTGGGGCCAGCTTGACCCTGAAGATTGGCGTGCAAGTCTTTTGGGAACCGTTCGCATCTTTTGACACCTTTTCTGTGGGGAATGGCTTTAGGTCTTGCCTATTTAGGTAAGTTGTCTCTGTGTCTTCAATAAACATTTGCTAAACGCCCTACTGTGTGCTAGATAGACACTGTGCTGAGCGCTGGAGATACAAAAAGAGGCAGGCAGCCCCTGCCCTCCAGAAGCTTACCATCTAACGGGGGAGACTACGTGCAAACAAATCCTTAGGAGACAAGCTTTATGCAGGATAAATTGGAACTAATTAAAAGCGGGACCTCGCTGGAATTAAGAGGGGATAGGGAAGGCTTCCTTCAGAAATGGAGTCTCTTAAAATGCTTTCGCCTTTCCTTTGAGTTTACCTTCCATTTACAAAGTATATACCAAAGTATAGATCAGACACTTTCAGCTGTTCTTTGTACACCAAGCACTTAGCACGGTGCCTAGCACAGAGTAGGGGCTTATAAATGCTTATTTATTTGAAGTATCAGAGACATTTGATACAATTTTGTTGCCCAGTTAATTCTGTTACTTTTCAAGTTGCAATGCCAGAATGTATCTAGCGTTTTTCCAGTTATTGTTAAATTGCTTCCCTCAGTGATCTCTAAATTTTCATCAGACTCTAAATCCCTGATCCTACAAATCTTCACCTAATAGGGCCAGGGAGGGTATTGGTGTCTTGAAAGTGTCATGAGCTGCCCCAGCCATGTGTGTTCTATGCCCATGACCTTTCATGCATTCTCTGGCCACCTTTGTTCCCTATGTGTATGTGACCCTCTACATATATCTTCTGGTCACTTAAGTTCTCTGCCCCTGTCCTTTCCCAACTAGTAATATAGTAACTCCTGAATGGTATACCCTTGTGAGCAAGGAGGAAATCTTTCTTGTCACTTGTTGTGCTATGCCATTTGATTAAACAAGCTGTATTTCACTTGGAACTAAAGCATTCTTGGTCCTGTCTTCACAGGGTTGTTGTGAAACTCAAATGAGATGATATATGTAAAATACTTTATGAAAATACTCCATTAATGTGCTTTACAGATATTATTTAGTAGGAAAAGGGGGGCAAAGAAGAAGAGGAGGATAACCAATAAAAGTAAAGCTATAGCTTTGTGTAAATGCTGATCTACAAAGTACCTGAAATGAGGAGTAATTTTCTAGGGCCCATTCTAGGGGCTCTGAGTACTATACCTAAATCTTTCCTTTCACTGTGATAACCTTTCCTCAAGAAAGGGCACTGATCAGGGAAGTGGTAAAGTAATTTCTGGACATTTTTCTTGATATGCATGTAAGGTGCTCCCACTGTGGTAGGTAGTGGATAGAATTATGAGGATCTGAGTTTGAATATTGCCTCAGATAATTATCAACTGTGTGGCCCCGGACAAGTCACTTAACCACTCAGTCCAAGTTTCTTCATGTGAAAAAAAAAAGGGATACTAATAGGCCCTCCCAAAGTTGTCATTAATGTGATATATAAATGCTAGCTATTGTTATTATATACAGCACATAAATACATGGGCTGTCCATAGGCAGAGCAGGCTTCTTGGCTAGAAGAATTTATGACAGAAGGCATAGACCAGTCTGCCCTTCTATACAGTAGAAGTGCTAATTGTGTTTAACTTTCATAATATAACAGGTGAATCTTCCATGAACACAGCAGCCAGCTTTCCATCATGGAGGGGCATATCATCTAATTATCAGTGCATCAGTCAATAAGCTGGGTCTTGAAGTCAGGGAAGTCAGGAGGCTAACATGATAAGCTAGAGCATTCCAGAGCATGGTGACAGCCAGTGAGAAGACAGGGAGTCAGGACATGGAGGGTCAGGAGGATCCATTAGAAGGCCAATGTCACTGGATGGTAGAATTCTTAGAAGGGAGTAAAGCATAAGAAGACTGGGAAAGTAGGAAGGGGCTAGGATTTGAAGGGCTTTACAAATTTTTTGGCTGTCCTCTTCCCCGTGGACGTTTGGCCAAATTACTACTCATGGAGACTTTACAAGAGAAGACACAAGGGAGCAGGGGAAAGAAAAGGAGATCTAATTCAAGTTCATGTATTTATGGACTTCTAGAATGTGAGCCCTTAAAAGATCCTTAATGAATCTGTATAGTTCAATACTTCCATTTTATAGATGAAGAAACAGAGGTCAAGGGAAGGGAAATTACTTTTCTAAGGTCATAAAACAAACAAGTATCACAGACTCCATTAAAACTACATTTTCCTGCCTCTCTCAATCCTGAGATCTTTGTTACAGCATTCCTCTCCTCCAGTTTGGTAAATGATTTAGTTGGTAAGGAGAATGATTCAGGCTTGAGGGATTGGGGAGAGGGTGGCAGATCTCTGTGGATTTCGTTTATCTTTGCTTTTCCTGTTCACTGAGTTGGTTAATTGGCCAGGCAGAAATTCTCTTGGGGGGGGGTGGTGCGGGGGAGAAGCAGTTTTCCTTTGGGCTCTGGGAATGAGAAACTGTTTACCATCATTTTCTCATACTTTCCTGAAGGCCTTTTACCAGCAGATGGAAGCAAAGCAGCAAGACTGAAGTCCCGCGTGTTACAGCTCCAGCCTGCCTCCTAGCTACACTCATTGCTTCTGGAGGGATTTCAGTACATCACAAACAGGAACAAGTCCTTCCTGTGGTGGTGGAGAACAGACACTACCCTTGATCTTAGACTTTTTGTTTGCTTAATTGTACAGTGTTTGGGTGGCATTTGGCCAGTGGTCTAACTCCGTCTTCGTAAAAATAACTCATGCTCTAATAATGATCACTTCTGTTTCTATAGCACTTTATGATTATCTCAGTTTTCAAACTCTATCCACCAGTCATCTATCAGTCTTTATCTCTATCCCAACCCCAGTCCTTCTACTTAGAGGCTTCAATATACATATCTATGTCTTCTTAAATCCCCTAGTCTTCCAGTTCATCAGACTTCTGAATTCTCAGCATCTTCCTATTCAACTCTACCTCAATCACACAAGGACAGTCACAACTTGGTTCCTGATTGACTTGATATCATATCCCCCACACCTCTTCTAAATCTTCTCTTCTCTTCTCTCCTCAAGCACCTGTACCACTGCCAACTGCTTCCCACCCAGTCCAGGAGAGTACCTCCCCTCTTATTTTAGAAAATATAGAGCCCTTACCCCCATATTTTCTACTCAGTTTTTTACCTCAAATCCCTCAGTATCACCTCCTTATTCTCTTTCCTCCTTCTGTCCAGTCTGTGATGAAGAGTTGGACACTCTCCTTGCTAAGGCCAACCCCCTCTTATTGTGCCCTTGACCCAAATCCCTTTTGTCTCTTTTGGGATCTTGACACATTGATTGATCATCTTCCTCCCAAACTTTCATCACTTCTTATCTACCAACTGCCTCACTGCTGCCATTAAACATGATTTGGTGGCCCCTAGCCTTAAAAAAACCTTCCCTTACCCTCCTCTCCCCCCAACCCCATGTCATCCTATGTCTCTTCTCACTTTCAACTAAAAAAAGCTGTCCACAAAGAAACCAAAGGGGAAAAATGTAAAAGAAGGAGATTCAGCAGCATCAGAACTTAAATAAGGCATTGTTGAAGTGTAAAATGGATAATTTTGATCATTTTAAATTAAAATTTTCTTGTATAAACAAAACCAATGTAGCAACAACTGAGGGAGTACAGAAAATTGAGGAAAAACTTTCATAGATAATCTCTTAGAACGTGATTGTATTGGGATACTGCTGTGGTGTAGGAAATGATGAGTTTATTGAATTAGAAAAACATGGAAAGACTTAGACACACAAAGGAAGATGCTGTCCACCTCCAGAGAAAAATATTACAAATGGAAATATGCATAATTCTGTCTTATCTATATGTGTATATATCTGTTTATTTGTACACACACATATATCTGAGTTTAGCTATAGCCTTCTTTAGGGAGGGAGGAGTAAGTAAAGTAAAAAATAAAGTAAAAAGTGCATAGCAGACAACAAATGAAAACCCACAAGGAAGCAAAGAAAAGCTGGGTAGCTTTTGAAAACAATGTGTAGTGTTTATTATACAGGTTTTCTTGAAATGGAATTTTTTTGTTTTATAATGAATCCTCTCGTGTTCTGCCATGTACATGGCATGGAAATACTCTTTTTTCTTTTCTTGTTTATTTAAGTTTAAAATTAATTTTAAAAATTTACAAAAAGGAAAAAGCTGTACAATCCACTTTTTCACCTCCCATTCACTCCTTAGCAAGTTACAATTTGACCTCTGACCTTACCATTTGACTAAAAGGTCATCTTTCAAGCTCACCAACAATCTCTTAATTACTATACCTAATGACCTTTTCACATCCCTTCTTCGATGAAGGATCATCATCCATGTCCCACTTGACTCTGACTTTGGAACCTGAGGTAGGTGATTGGAGAAATGAGAATGTCCTCAACAAAAACAGGGAAGGTTAGCAATGAGATGATTTTATGGGCAAAAATATAAATTTAGTCTTAGACATGTTGATTTTAAGATGCCCATGGGGTATCCAGGTGGAACTATATAACAGAGCAGGCAGTTGGTAAAATGGGAATAGAGGGTAAAGAGAGATGAGAGCTGGATATGTAGATATGGAAGTAATCTGCATAGGGATAATTACTACTCACATGAGTTGGTGAAATGACTGAGGGAGAGTGTACACAGAGAGAAGGGCTCTGGGCAAAGGCTCTGAGAGTAGTTAGACATGGTACGTTGGAGAAAAGTAATAATTATCAAATAAGATAGTAGTGGTTAAACAGGTAGGAGAAACAATAGAGCAGTAGTAAATGAAAAGAGAGTCTAGAGGAGGAGGTAGCCAATAGTGTAAAAACAAACAAACTATAGAGCTGACAAGGAGAGGATTGAGAAAAGGCCATCTTAATTGGGGGTGGAAAGCACTGCTAAACTTGTAAAGAGAAATTTCACTGAAGTCATGGGATCAGAAATTAGATTGTTAGAGATTGAGAAGTGGGAGGTAAGGCCAAGCAAACAATGGGTACAGCCAATCTTTTCAAGGGGTTTGACTATGAAAGGGATAAGAGATAAAGGGGGGCAGCTGCTGGTGGTTGGATTTCCAGTTTTGTCCAGAATCTAGATCTGATAATCTTCATATCTTTCCCAATGAGAAGGCACAATACAGATACAATGGATGTCACTTTTAAATGAGAAGGGAAATGGAAGGAAATTGACCAGGAATAAAAGAACCCTCAGCTGAATTCTATATGTTCGACCCCAGTTCTTTTCCCAGTACACAAGAACTGATTATAAAGAGACATCTATGCTAAAGATTTTCTTACTACAGTGCAGAAGCAAAGAACTCCCTGCTGGGAGCCCCATTTATTGAAGGTGATTCAAATGCTCAGGAATGAAAATCAAGCATTTATACAACCAGAGGATACTTTCATGCTAACGTTAATAAGTGGCAGTTATTTAGACCCTTAAGGTTTACATAATACTTCACATATCTAACAGTGGAGTGTGTTGGTGAACGGAAGTTTGCCATTTACTCTGATCACTCCTTAACCTTCCAGTGGATGGGCTACTCCTTCCCTCTAGTAATGTTTTTTCTTGAACCAAACCCAGGTAATAAAGATAGTGAAGGTCCTACCTCAGTGATGCCCAGGCAGTTAGGCCCTCCAAATCATTGTTTATCTTTCCCCTCTTAAACTACCCCCCACATCCTGGTCACTTTCCCCTTTACTGTAGAAGACCACACCACCCTCCCACTTCCTCAGGCTAGCATCCTCTATTCAGCCACTAAAGTGACTTTCCTAAAGCATGGGTCTGATCATGTCAGCCTCCCCACTACTTAATAAACTCCAATTGGCTCCCTATTTCCTCCAAGATCAAACATAAAATCCTCTGCTTGATGTTCAACATCTTTTATGAATATCCCCCTCTTACCTTTCCAGCTTTCTTACACCTTACTCCCCAACACATTGTACTCTTTGGTCTAGTGACACTGAACTCTTTGCTATTCCAGGAACAGGACACACCATCTTTCAGTTCCCAGCATTCTCTGGCTCTTCCCTATGCCAGGGATACCTCACCTCCACCTACTGGCTTCCTTTAAATCCCAATTGAGATCTCATCTTCTACAGGAAACTTTTCTTAAATGCTCAATTTTAGTGTACTTCCTCTTTTTTTTTCTATTTATCCTGTATATTGCTTGTTTATATATATTTGGGTTTGGTTTTGTTTTTTTTTTTGTTAGGGCAATTGGGGTTAAGTGACTTGCCCAAGTTCACACAGCTAGTAAGTGTTAAGTATCTGAGGCTGGATTTGAACTCAGGTCCTCCTGCACTCCAGGGCTGGTGCTCTATTCATTGCACCACCTAGTTGCCTCTGTATATATTTATTTGTTTGTTATTTCCCTTCACCGTGAGCCCCTTGAGGATAGGGACTGTCTTTAGCCTCCTTTTGTATTCCTAGGGCTTAGCACAATGCCTGTCATGTAAGTGCTTAATACAATGTTTATTGATTGATTGGTTGCTTGCTTCCTTAGAGGATTCCTGGCAGGAGAATATTTATTTATTCAAAGTTACTCAAATACTGATGAAGTCAAACTTTTATATTGGCTATTTCATACTACCTTTTTTGATACTATCTCTGACCTGGGGAAATTGTAACCATGAATTAACAGTTTTCGTCTATGATCCTGATTCCCCAGTCAATGGAAACCTGGCAAAAAGTACTTACAGCTTTAAATCTGTCTCTTTTCCATCCTTACAAAGCCACAGTTGCCCCTCTCCACTGCTTTCCAAGCAATAACATATATAAATTAACAACGTAGTAGTTAACAGTTTTGGTCACAATTGCTGGTATAAGAGACAAAACAATAAAGTAAATAAACTTTTCATAAGTGGAGAGAATTAGCCTTCCACAGAGAGGGAGGGAAGGGGCTGGAGGGAGAGAAAAGAACAGAGGAATGATGGATCACTGGGCCCAGTTTCAGGAGTCCTGATGGTTGCAGCCCCACAATGCTTTCCTGTGTCTCTTCTGCATCATTTTATCACACCATTTCAACCTCAGAGGTTCGTTGCTAATGGGTCAAAGTGGCCGCTTTCCCTCTCATTACTTTTCCTTTCATGGTTTTCCTTTGCCTTCCAATTTCTCTTACTCTCTGATTCTTCTTTCAACAGTGTCTTAGCATGGGACAGGTTTGCTGGTCAAAAGTCCCTCAAGCCACATTGGATGTCACATTTACAGTACAAATAGTCAAAATAAAATTTGTTGATAATCTAAAAACTGATTCTTAGTACCTTCTGTATCCTTCTCTCCCATGTTGCCGCCTTTACTTCAGAAACAGATGGGGCCACATTGAACTTCGAGTCATTTATAAAACATTTCCCCATGATTCATGGGTGACCATGCCTAAAAACGTTTCATCACCAAGGGGCCGGGCTACTGATGATGCGCCTTTTTGTGATGAGCAACTGTGGTCCTAGTTTGCTCATTGTAATGGATTGGCAAGTTTGAGATTATCCAGAAGCATTTCATAGACATTTCTTCACTCTTCAGTTTAAAAATTTGAGGTGGTGTTTGACCTGCCTAGTTTTGTTACAACTCTAGCTTGACTCCCCCCAAAGCTAATTGAAGGCTTGGATTTGGAGTTGGAAGGGCCCATTCAGAGACCATCTAATCCTAGATTCATAATGTGGGATCAGAGGTATGTCAGTAGACTTCAGAGGGTATGTGGATGGGGGCGGGGATGCATATACCCCTTCCCCTTTAATCTCTAACTGAAATTTAACAACCCCTTCAATTATTGAAAAACATTATTCTGAGAAGAGCTTCGAGAGATTGCTAAGTATC
>WOXC01008900.1:0-32382 GCA_011680675.1 Gymnobelideus leadbeateri | reverse complement strand
GAAAATCCCTTGAATTTGTCGAAATCTGCTGTCTTCATATTTTATAAGTTTACATTGAAGTATCACCAGTCTTTCTGCTATCTGTACTGTCTGAATGCTACCATTCTTAGGCAAGCATACCAATCACCTTAAATTTATTCTTATCATCACAGTCTGGAGGGTAAGGAAATTGATCTGTGTGGTAGAAAGGTAATGTGATGGTTGATGTACTAAACACAAAGTTATCTGTAGACAGGGGTATCTGTAGGACCTCAAAAATCTATAGAATGTTCTTCCTTTATTTTGATTCTATGTTCAACATAGTTCATGCCAATCGACTACACCTTCTGCAAGCATATGCCTTATTCCTTGCTTAATATTTTGTGTTGTTTTAAAGTTTCCATTTTGTGTTTACATTGAGATTAAGGAGAGGGTCATCAAGCAAAGTTATAACTGTTGATAAATCTTTCAAGGAAGCTTCCACTATTTTGAAATATGCATAGGATGACCCTTGTTAAAGAAAGATTAGTAGGATATTTTGTTCTACTGAGTCAAAAGTTTTTTTTTTTTTTTAATAGTTAAGAAACAAGCCCAACAGGACCTTGTTATCTCTATGATTATATTGGCTATATGTTCCTGGGCAGTCATTTGATCTCTTGGTACCTAAGATATTTCTTTAACATTACAAATTGCAGAGAAGGTGATTTTCTGCAATGGTGAAGGAGGGGAGAGTTTAATCCTCTAGGAATTCCCTAAATTTAGGAAACTAAAGGTCCATTCCCCAGTGTCACAATAAAGATGTGGTCTACCATTATAAAAAAATTGTGAACACCTGTTTATCCCCTTTTTGTACCTTCAAGGAAACCCATGAAGACTTGTATACATTTTTCTCTTAAAGATCTTATAAAAATTGGAAAGACAAATGGATTGATAGTTATTTTATGAGTAAATTTTGTTTTTGCTTAATAATAAGGTTTATGACTCCCCCACCCAGGCATTTTTGTATCCTTCCTTTTTAAAAATATCTCCTTGCAAGTCTTTTTTTTTTTTCAGTGACTCTGCCTATCCTTGAGTCATAGAATGCCAAGGTTTTTGAAAAATGAAGAAACATTTTAAGGCACCTATTGTGTTCCAAATATTGTGTTAGGTGCTTGGTATACAAATACAAAAATGAATTGCATTAACCATAGAATAGTGAATGAGCTCATTTTGGTCATAAGTAGGCATGCAACCAAGAAGAATTTTGCATGAGAAGTGGTTTTAAGGATTTTATCAGAGATTTATGACAAGAAAATTAAATGAGTCTGCTATATAGTAAGATTGAAGGATAGCTCACATGTTCCACTTGCATTCACATCACATCAAAAGAGCAAAAGGAAAGCCTCTAGCATGTCATTGGGTGAACACCCTAGGAGGAATTTACAGGAGATTTATTCGGGATGAGATGGCATTGTCTGATTATTATCTGCATTGTTGGTGGGAGTAGCCACATTGATGAGATATCACCCAGGTTGTATGTGAGAACACAAAAAGGAAAACAAATTTATTCAGTATGGTGTAGGGGGGAAAATGCTTGATTTAGAGTCAATGGACCTGGGTTCACTTATTGCTTCTATGGCCCTGGGCAAGTTGCTTAATGTTTTTGAGCCTCACGTTTCCTCTTCCATAAATGAGTGAGTTAGACCCCTCCACTAAGGTCTCATAGAGCTCTAATCTATGATCCTATGATTCATTTTGAGGCAAGGTTGAAAATTTGTTGGTTTTTTGATCTGGCTTAGCTCTTTCTTCTCATAATAGAATGGCAATGTGTCTGAGCTACCTCAAATTACAACAATCATACCCAAAACTCAGCCAGAGATAACTGAGAAGAATTTTCCACTATCTAATTGCTTTCCCTCTTCAGCATCCTGGAAGCTAGTGCATCTTTATAGTTGAGAAGCCAAGAAAGAGAAATGTAGACCTAAAGATCACACAAGATAATTACATTTTTTGAGTTGAAATGCTTGCATGTTTTTCCAGACATAGATTTTTGTGTAGGCGAAGGATATTTGATTATAAAAAGATCTGGTTCCTCCAAAATTTTTAGAGGTAAAAACTCCATTAATTATGATCAAGAAAAATGGAGCATCTGCTACTCTTTGTCAACAGATTTTAATAATATTGAGCACTGCTAATTGGGTAGAACCAAAATGCATTTCTTTGTGTGTTAAATTAAGATGTTTTAATCTGGCATTTTTTCCCTACTAAACTTTATTTAAACCTTGCTTGATTCTTCAGAGTTTTTTCCTAACCACTATAATTAACAAAGTGATTTCGAATGTGTTAGGTTAGAAATAATTTTATGTGGTCAAATGCTATTATCATCAATATCTTTGGGATAGTTAATGTGATCTGGAAGGGAAGAAAGGCAATAGAATCTGCTAAAAGTGTTGCTCCAGAGTTTTCTCATGTTATTTCTGAAGTCTGGAGATGAAACAGGCATCATTAATGGGCTCAATAATGAACACCAAATGCTGCTCTGATCAGGGACCAAATAAAACACTAGCCAAAACAGTGGCAGGAAATAAGAAAATGAGAATGCAGGTGTTTCTGCTTATCTTTAAACACTGGTTGGTCGTTATCAGAAGTTAAACTTTTGGTGTATTAATAGGAGAAGGTATTTCAGATCCATTTAAATGGGGATGCAAGACTTTAGCCAAGTTTTGGGCTCTCAACTCTATTTTCTGATTTATAAATGGAGGGGAGATAGGTAAAATCTGTCAATGCCAATCTGTCAGAAGTACTGCCTTTTTTGATTTATGCCTGAAACAATTTTATTATTTCAGGGATTGTAGCAGTAAACAAACAACAAACAAACAAACAAAAAACCATAGCTTCTCCAAAATCAAATCATGTTTAAATTTACCAAAATCTTATGCAGATTCTAAGAAATAATTCTTTCAACAAATGATTATTATCTATGCTAGAACCACTTCCAAGAAATAGAATGATGGGCAAGACATGTTGTTTTTTTTAATTATTTATTTACTTTTAGTTTACAACATTCCGTTCCATAATCCCTTGAGTTTCAAATTTTCTCCACCTTTCTTTCCTCCCCCCACCATGGCAGCATGCAATCAAATATAGGATCTCCAAATACCTTCACATTAAACATTGGTCAGATTATAACCAATCGGATTATAAGCAATGGAATGGACAATGGGAAAGAAGAAGCAAAACCAAACAAGTAATGCAGACTACAACTTATCAATAATGTAATAAGTCTTATTTGAATCATAGAGGGGTTGTGACTTAGTAATGATCATATAAGTAGTGTCAGAAATGGGCTTTGAACTAGGGTTTCTTAGGACTTTAGAACCAAAGCTGCAGGAGACATCATAAGCCATTTAATTCAAGTTCTTCATTTTTACAGATGAGGAAACTGAGGACAAAAGAAGATACATACTTGACCAAGGGCATGTAGGCAGTAAATGACAGAATTTAAAAACATGTCTTCTGACTCTAGAGTCAGTGCATTTTACATTGTTCTATGATGTCTCTCTATGGTATATGGTATTCTATACTACATTGTGATAACACTTAAGATTTGTTTTCTTTATATAATAGAAGGAAAAAAATGTATATTGATACCAGGTATAAAGGGCATTGAGATGCTTGCTGTCTAGCCTATCCTTGCCCTTTCGACCTTCTTATTAGAAAAATTAAAATTATTTGTTGTGCTTTATTAATTTGGTCAGTCTAATCAACACAGCCAAAACTACATTACTAAAACAGGAGCACGGAGATTCACAGCAAAGATACCCTTAACTGTCCTTGTTTTAAAGTGCTCCCTATCACACACCTTCCTAAAAGACAAAGGAACAAAACTTAACATAACTAAATCCAAGGGGAAAAGATAGATGACTTTCTGAGTAACTAAATGTTCATAGATTGCTTCAGATGATTATCTATACATATAAGTGTAAGATTTTAGACTAATTACATAGTCATCAAAGTTCTTGGTGTCCTGTTTTGAATCTTAAATATATCTTCTTTAGAGATTTGGTATTCTATAAGATAGCTGATAAAGTATTGCCTATAAAACAGAGGGTAACTCCATTAACACATGAATTATACAAAAAAACACACTTGGGTACAATAAATGTTATGCTAATTGCAAAAATGATGTATATCCTAGAGGTTTCTAAGTATTTTCTCTTTACATGCTCTAAATATTTGTCTTATGATTATCTACTTGGGTACCATTTGTGACTGTTTTAATGTACACTGACAAATGTGTTTTATATTTACACATATGTGTATATATATGTATATACATTTGTATATGAGTATTGTATATATATGTAAATGTGTATGGTTGTATGTATGTATATATACTGAATTTGACACCTTTGGCTATGATTTCATGAGTATAGGAGCTTTGGGGAAAGAAGTTTCTTCTACCCTCTTCCCACTACTATTCAATAATTATTATTCAATGTATATAGTCTGCCTGGGGCAGTGAGAGTTGAGTTTAAGTAATATTTCCATTGGGCAGCTAAAAGGCTCAGTGGATAGAGCACTGGGCTTGGAAGATCTGAATTCAAATGTGACCTTAGACAATTATTAGCTGTGTGAGCCTGGGCAAGTCACTTAACCTTTGTTTGCCATAATCCACTTGAGAAGGAAATGGCAAACCACTCCAGTATCTTTGCCAAGAAAACCTCATGGATGGTGTGGTCCATGGAATCATGAAGAGCAGGACATGACTGAATAACTCAACAACAGCAGCAGCAGGAGCAACAATAACAACATTTCCTGCCTTACATAACTGGGAGGTATCAGAGGCAATACTCAAATCCAGGTCTTCCTGCCTTAAATTCCAACTTTCCATCCACCATTCTCCATGCTGTCTTTCAGGCGATAAGTCGAGCTCTCAATTTCAGCATCTTAAAATGGTCATGTATTCCAACACACACATGAATATATATGTTTGTATCTTTCTAACCCTAGAGCACACAAAGCATTGATGATGATAGTAATTCTATGCTTGTCATCTGAGAATCTTAGTTTTCTTGACAGAGACTAATATTTTTCCCCATCGCCTGTCTGAGACAAGTTCTCCTAGTAATTTTATGAAAAGCCTGAGTACCAGAGACACTGCTGGTGAACTGGATAGTGTGAATCATCGGCTGTGCCTAGGACACACTGCACAAGTCCAAATTCGCACATTAAGACTTCAGAATTGGGAATTGGGAGTGATTATGTGTGTCACAAGGGCCAAGCAAACACGGGTCTGGTTTGTTGTTGTTTTTTAAATGTGGAACTCTGATGGAAGAAATAGCCAGTTAGGCTAGCTGACCTTGGTTCTCGAGGCTGCACTCCCTGGAACATTTCTATTCATTGCTTAGATCTCAGCAATCATTCTTTCCTTTGCGGCTGTTAGCTCTTGAACTCTTTGGTTCCTTCCACATCTCTTTTGGGGTACTTTTCAAAATTCACACCATTTAAAAGTAAAAGCTTTAACCACCCTTTAAACTAAGGCTCCTTTTTTCCTGTCACTAAGACTTCTCCCTTTGATAACTTCAAATGCTTTTTCATTCTCGCCCCCCACCCCCAACCGAGTACTTAATGCTCACCAGCGGCTCGGCTTTTCAATCAAACCTAGTTATAATAAACTTTATGTTTATCTCCTTTTTGTCGGTTTTAACTGGGTGTTTCTTTCTGCTATGTCACTATAAACAAGGCTATTTGAATAACATTGTTTTAGATTTTGGTTTTTCTTCAGAAGCCCCGTTGGTTTTTTAATGTTTCCTTTCAGCATTAGCAGATCTGCACAGCTGAGAGTGTTATCCTCTTCTCTCAGACTATGCTGATGGAAATAAGGAAGAGGCATTGGGCTTTTGTATTTGGGTAACCTTGAAGTTGTTAGAGTACTTTCACCTCTAAGGATGGGCAAGTTAGTGTTTTCCAGCGGCTTTGGGAGGGAAGAGAGAGGCAGGGAGTGAGAAGGCTTTAGACATTACATGGGATGTAATGATCCCATGTAATGGGATCCACAAGATTCAAATTGAAATAAAATGAAGAGAAATGTGGAGGGGAAAGAAGTAAAGTGTGTGTGGGTAAACAGAATAGTGGTAAGTTTAAAATGCCCATAAAATAACAATACTTTGGTACAAGGTCCTTATTTTTCTTGTGGCACAGATATAAAATATATATGATACATGTATAGATATACATACAAATATACTAGTATAATACATGTTGCTGCATATATGAAAAGATATAGAGAGAGTCACAGAGAGATTTGGATGGATCTGGTTTTACTAGTATCGGTACCTTCTCTATCAACGGAGATAGACAACCACTATATAATTTATAGTTTTTTTATTTATATATATGCACATATATACACATGAATATACATAGAAATGTGTTATATATAATATATATAATGCATATAATACATAATTAAGATATTTTAGATGCCTACATGTAAATTATGTATCTATATGGATTATAATGAATATGTGGCATAACATTTTGTGGTGCATATATTTTAATATGCATTTAGATATGCATCTAAATAGAATAGCTTATAATGGATTCTTATATCATACATTTTGAATATGTCCATATATATGCTATATAGCTATATAGATTATAATTGATATTATTTACCATGACCAGTATATTATGCATGTATTTTTCTCTTGTTTTCTCTCATTTCTTTTGTTTTTTTTCTCTTTCTATATGTACATATGCATGCATATATGTAAAATATTGAAATATTTTTATCCTAAATGATCCCAGATTTCACATATTCTATCTAAGTTTATCTAAGACTAATTTTTGTTTATATATGTAACTTTTTTCTAAAATATATTCTTTCTGAGGAATACTGGTTTGGTTACTTATAAGAAATCACAGTTCTGGGTCCATCTACTACATGTATGTTTATTATACACATACACATACACATGCATGTATGCATATTCTCTAAATTTTTATGTGCTGGAAGATCCCAGATTTTCTTACATGCTCTACATAAACTGATTTTAGAATTATCTTTACATATGTACATAAGTTCTCACTGGAATATAGTCATCTCTCTTCCCCTGCCTCCAATCCCCAGGAAGACTTGGAAAGCTATTTACAAGGATCTCTACTATAATAGTAAAAGGTGAACAAAAAGGAAGATCACTGAATCTGACTGAAATGATAAAAAAAAAAAAAACCAGCCCTGCAAAGTAGCCCAAATATAGAGTATCAAAGACTTTTGTTATTTCTTAGAAGAACTGAGACTTTGGTCCTGCTTTTCACTAAAAACATAAAATGAGGCCTCTTGGGCTAAGACCTGTCTTTTCTATTAATGCTTACTGTTATTGGACATATCACCATTACATGATCATTGTAAAAGTTTTGCAAATAGGCAAAACATTCTTCAGCCCACTATTTCTTCCAGGTTGGATAAGTAGATTCTCTAGAAACATCATGAGCCTTTGAATATGAAGTGGATGCCAATATACCTCCTTGTGACAAACTTCATTCAAATACATCTGGATTTGAGTTGTTTGTTTTTAAGGAGAGCTAGATTTTATGAAAACATTTCTTATTAAATCTTGTTTTCTTCGGGGCAAGGCCATGCTACCAAAATGGAGAATTAAGGAAATTATTGAGAAAAGTTTTGAATATCTAGGAAACTCTCTGACCAAAATTATTGTAACACAAACACTTTCACTTCAGAGACTGAGGAAAGCAAATTTTGGAGTCACGTCTTGAATTCTTTGGTCTCTAATTGCCCTATGGCTTTGCAAAATATCCCATCCTATTCCAGTCCACATACAATAGCACATTGCTTCCATATTCTCAGAGTCTACAAAGTTTTATACAGCTTCTCATAAAAGCTCAGAGATGTAGTGGAGAGAAAACTGGTTTTGAATTTGAATTCAATTCAAATCATACCTCTGATATATATACTGGGCAGCTCACTTCACCTCTCATTACCGCTGGCAACTCCCTAAGACCATAAGTTGCAGGCTGAGGGCCAACTTTCATTGGTAGAGAGTTCCTGATTCCTGTTAAAACACAGGTCAAGGCCAAAGAAAAATGCCTGTAATACTTAGTTTGAAAGACCTTGCAAAAGTGACAGAAAATTAAGTCAATAAACTTTGTTAAGCATGTAGTATATGCTAGGCTTCATTTTTATTCTTGGCTCTGCTACTGTGTGATCTTGAATGAGTCACTTACATTTTCTAGGTGTCAGCCCTGTTGTTTGTGAAAGACTGTTCTACTATATGCTCTTTAAAGTCCTTTCCTCTAAGAGTCTATGATGCTATTTCTTATTTGAAGAGAATGAGTGGGTGGATTACTATTAAAGAAAGAACCACCTGTCAGCATAACTCATGTTTAGATATCCACAAGTAACAGGAAAAGAGGCAGTCTTTCTGATTTCTCCAAAAAAAATGATTAAGAGGGTCTGAGCAGATTTCCAAGGGCATAGTGATTTGTTCCTTGATTACGTCTCTACCAGATATGTCTGTCTGATTTCATATCTATTGTCATGGGGGTTAAGGAAGATCTATTTAATGATAAGGATTGTGGAACTGGGTAAGGAGCAAAGAACATGAATTGCTTTGTGTGATAGACCTGACACAGTTGAGGGGTCTGTTGCTTTTTTACCTATAAAAGTTCAGTTCTTTGTATGCCATGACAAGGTATCCAGGGAAAGGAATGGGTGTTATCTTGGGATTCTAGGGACAGTATAGTATAGGACATGCCAAGAAAAGACACACATCCCTTACCCTAGAAAACTTGTCATAATATAGAGGCAACTGAACGTTTATACGTTATTATTTTAGAAGTTCAAGGTTGAAGTCAAAGGCATATTCAGGCTGACTTTCAAATATTCTTACTATCACGCAGGCTTATCTTAATTCTGGCTCACTGGATCCCTTGTGGTAGTTGGTCTTCCTTCTTTTCAAATCCTCCCTCTTTTCCATAAATCTATTCTCTCTATAGGTCAGTGAAAGGTACAGCCTTAGAGTGTGCCATCTGGACCAACTTTATATGATCTCACCAGGAAGCCAGCTCTTATCTCAGGACTATTGACTAGTTGTTGGCTAAAGAGAAATGGATTAGAGCTTAATTTCCTCTACCCCTTGGCAGCATATCCGTACTAGTGGGACTAAATAAGAGAGCCCTGCTTTCTATAGTACCCAGGAAACATCACACAACTTCTGCAACAGACCAATGATAACCATTCTTGGGTGGTCCTAGAAATCATCTAAGTTATAATACCAAGAATAGGGAATAGGCTCACTAGATATTATTATTGTTGTTTGTCCTTCACTTTTGAAGAAGAGCAATAACACCACAATGTTAAAGTCAGGGTATGGTGTGTTTGATTGTGGCTGATCATTTAAAATGGGTTCAAAAGACATTATCACAGACTGGGGACAGGTGGTCCATTAGATCAGGAGTGGCTCTGGATTTACATAGCTCATGTTTCCTTTCTGCTTCTATAATTCTGCTTTGCTCATAAAGTACAGCACCTTCTTTGATGTGAGCACGCCGTGCTGGGTGGACAAATGCCAGCATTTCCTATGTCTCATAGTCAATATTAAAGTTCTTCAGAGATCCCTTGAAAATGTCCTAATACAGCTTTTTCTAACCATGTGAGTGCTTATCTTGTGTGAGTTCTCTGCACAATAGTCTTTTGGGTAAGCATGCATTTGGCATTCAAACTTACATTGCCAGCCCATCAGAATTGCACTCTCTGCAATAGTTTGAATGCTTGGCAGTTCAGCTCTAGAAAGGACCTGTATTCAATACCTTATCTTTGCAGGTAATTTTTAGGATTTTCCTGAGTTGTTCATTCCTCATTTTCAAAAACCAATGATATCACAGGATAATGTCTTGACTTGCATATGAACTGGACTTAAGTGAGGCAGAATTGCACGAAGTTATCAGTCTCACTCTCCTTCAGAGTCAACAAAGTCCAGTGACAAGACAAAAGTCAAGATCACTGCTGATGGCCCTGGATGCTGGGGGTGACTTTTGCATCTTTCATGTCTGACCAAGCTAAGTGCCTCCGTTAGCCATCTTCATTGACGTCAGAACAAATTGCTCTTATCTCCCCATTTCACTGGGGGAAGTCTTCATATGCTTGAGGCAGACATCCCTTTGACTCTCTGATGAATTTGAGGCCTGTTGGTTACCCTCAACTTGATTTAGCTCTAAGAAGCAATAGCATGTGTAGCAGTCACTCTCAGGTAAAATCATCTCAGTAGACAACTAAACCAGGGTGATCTTCCTGAGACAATTCAAGTGGAAGTAGTTCAGTTTTCTGGCATGAAGCTGATGGATTGTACAGGTTTCACAGGCAAACACCAGTGTAGTCAGCACAATGGGTCTGTAGATCTTCAGTCTGGTATGCAGTCTGATAACTTCCCCCTCCCACATTTTTTTCTGAGCCTCCAAATACTATATTAGCTCTGGCAATACATGCATCAACCTCATCATCTATGTGCATAACCCTGGAGAGCAATTGTCAAGGTAAATGAATTTATCCACAGAATTCAAAATTTCTTCATTTACTGTAACCTATGGTTCCATGTATGGATGGTGCAATACTGGCTGATGGCTGTTTTCTTGGTGTTGATTGTCAAGCCAAAATTAGCACAGGCAACAGAGAATTGATCCATACTCTGTTACATTTCAGCCTGAGAGGCTTCATTGAGGGCACAACCCTTTGCAAGCAAAAAGTAGCTCAGCAACTTTTCTTCCACTTTGGTTTTGGCTTTGTAGCCTTTTCAAGTTAAAATAATTTACTATCGATGTGGACAGTAAATTGATGCAGTTTTTGTCCTCATTGAAGGCGTCTGACAACATCATGGAAAGCATCATTCTGAAGAGCATGGGAGCAAGCACATGACCCTACTTCACTCTCCTCCATTGGTGACTGGGAAAGCATGAGAACATTGTCCTTCATCCAAAACCCATGCAGTCATGCCATCCCATGAAACTAGCATACAAAACTGACAAACTTCTTGGGGCAACCCCATTTTACCACATTTTTCCACAGGCCCTCATGACTGAGGGTATCAAAGACCCTGGTCAAGTCAACATATATTGTGTAAAAATCTCTAGCCTTCTTCTGGCATTTCTCCTGGAGTTGTCAGGTAGCAAACGCCATGTCAACTACTCCTTAGCCCTTTTGAAAGCCTTACTGATTCTGGAACAGGTGACTATCTTCCAGATGATTAATCACTCGATTAAGGAGGACTCTGGCAAGATACTGCAGGCACAAAAGCATCAATAAGAGGAAGCAAATTGGTTGGCTCCCTTCATTCCAAAGCCCTAACAGCTCTCAAACAGTCACTGGGCTTCTCAATAATGCAGAAATTGGCTCTGTGGAGGGCAAAATGATGAAATGCTTTGCAAAGGCCTGTGGGTAGCTCTGACCCAAACAAAGCCGTGCTTATTGTTGTCCAGGCTGCTGGAGAGAACGGCATTTGTTTATGATAGTCTGTGATAACAGTGTCTGAGAACCAGGTCTGTTGTATCCAATCCAAACATTTGCCGATATCATTGCAGGTACAGATGTTTATGCTAATAGATTTAAACTTCACACAGAGCCCAGGTAAATAGCATGAGAGACAGTGCCATATTTCTCATCCTTTAACTCCTGAGTTTCATTGCAGCTTTGCATTCTGATTGTTTTAGGCAAATTTATCCTCTAGTAATGAAGTAACAGTCTAGCATAGTGAAAGTGTTGAATGCCTGCTGAATACATGATGCATACATACATACACATAAACATACATACAGACATATATACATATGTAAACATTTTATTGTGAAGGAAAAATTATCTCAGAAGAAACAAGAACAGACTCTTGAAATTATATATATTTTGTTGTTTGGTCATTTTTAAGGCAGTCCAATTCTTCTTGACCCTATTTGGGGTTTTCTTGACAAGATACTAGGGTGGTTTGCCATTTCCTTCTCCAGCTCATTTTATACATGTGGAAACTGAGGCAAACAGGTTGAAGTGACTTGTCTAGGGTCACACAGCTGGTAAGTGTCTGAAGCCAGATTTGAACTCAAGATGAGGCTGTCTGACTCCAGGCCTGGTACTCTATCCACTGTGCCACCTACCTGAAATGTTATATGTATAGATATAAGGGGCAGCTAGGTGGCACAGTGAGTAAGAGCGCTGGCCTCGGAGTTGGGATGACCCAACATCGAATCCAGCGTCAGAAAATGAGCACCCACACATAAATAATGACTGGCTGTGTAACCTTGAGCAAGTTACTTAACCCCAATTGCTTTAAAAAATAAATAAATAAATAAATAGATATAGAAATAGATATAGATAGATATAGATGTATGTATGTATATGTGTGCATATATTATATGTGTCTGTGGATATATTATATATGTGTGTATATGTATATCATTATGTAATAGAATCAACTCCCAATTATTCATAGACTATAGAAAATTCCTCTCCTTTGTTTCTCTTCTCTTCTTTTTGGGGGTATACCATGGCTTGCCAAAACCCTAAATATGATGGCATAAAGAGCAGCAAAAAGAGACATGAGTGCTAGTGGACATACATTAGGGTATTAAAAAATTTGGTGGGAAATGGATGTTTCTTTAGGGAAAATTATATTTTGTCAATTTTAGCAAATTCATTTTGTAGACTTGATTCTGGCAGCCAGAAGGTACAGTGAATAGATGGGTCTGGAGTTGGGAAGACCTGAGATCATAGCCAGGCTCAGTTACTTACTAGCTGTGTGATCCTGGGCAAAAAATCCCTGTCTGCCTTAGGTTTCTCAAATGGGGATAATACTAACACCTACCACACAGCGTTGCTATGAGGATCAAGTGAGGTCATATTTGTAAAGCACTTAGCAGAGTGCCTAGAACTAAATAAATTTGTTTCCTTCCTTACTTCTGCCCTCTTCCACTTCTATGGATAATCAGGAATTTTCTAAAGTATTAGCCACATCTTTTCCTCATATCTTCTGCTTACTTAGTGATAAATAATTCAGGTTTGGAAGTTAAAAAAACAACAAGCAAACCACTATCAACTTATGAGAGAGGAGACAGTTTGGTATGGTGTAAAGTACTGGTTTTGGAGTGAGAGGATTTGTGTCTGGATTTGTCTCTGACACTTACTCTTTATGTGACGTTAGTTAAGATATCTCTAGACTTCACCCATAAAATGTAAGAGGTTTGGCTAGTGAGCCCTAAGATGTCCCCTTCCAACTCTAAATCTTTTATTCTAAGGAACCCTATGCTAAGCAACATTGTTGACTTGGATGAAAACATAGATGCTAAACCTATAAACTTTGTAGATGATGTTACTATCATCTAGGGATAACTAACATACTAGATGGCAGAGTTAGAAACCAACAAAATGTCAACAGGCTAGAATGATGGGCAAAATGTATTGATTCATTTAGGTCTAAAGGGATATATATGGAGTACCAAAAATATAAATAAATAAATTACATAGAAAGAAATAAGGAGAAGTAGATAAATAATAGTTCAGGTAAATAAATAGAATGTAAGCTGAACACGAATGATTAGGATGATATGATAGCTAAAAAATCTAGTACAGTCTTATGTTTCACAAATAGAATTCATAAACCTATTTTGCTCTTCCCTGGTAAGAATATGTCTCTAATATTGTGTCCAGTTCTGGGAGTTCAATTGAATTGAATTCCTACAGTTTTAGGAAGGACTTGGCTAAGATGGAATATATTTAGAGTAGGTGATGCGTGTTGTAAGAATACTGGAGATTATATTGTGTAAAAATCAGAGAAAATTATGCTATAAAATTGAATAAAGTCTCTTTATCCTCTTACCCAAAGATTCCACCACTAGGCAAATACTCAAAAGAGATCAATGATAAAAAGAAAAGCCCTTTATCCCATGAAATACTTATTTTTTTGTTTTGTTTTTTGCTTTTTGGAGGGGGAAAGGCTGGGCAATTGGGGATAAGTGACTTGCCCAAGGTCACACAGCTAGTAAGTGTTAAGTGTCTGAGGCCAGATTTGAACTCAGGTCCTCCTGACTCCAGGGATGGTGCTCTATTCATTGTGCCACCTAGCCTCCCCACATGAAATATTTATGGCATGATTTTTTTTTCGTAGTGGTAAAGAACTGGAAGCAAAGTAGATGCTCATAATTGGAAAATGAATTAAAAAGTTGTGGTATATGAACAGATTGACATTTTATTGAGTTGTAAAAGATAATGAATATAGATAGATACAGAGAAGCATGAGAAGAAAAATATGAACTAATTCTGAATAAAGAAAGCATCAACACTATATCAATATACATATTATCTATCAAATACAAGTGAAAAGAACAACCAAGTAATAGAAATGGAATGCTATGAAATTATAATGACCAAGCCTAGCCCCAAGGAAGAGTGATGAGAAGACACCCTCTTCTGCCAACCTTTGCAGAGGTAGAGGACTGTGACTGTGGGACACTGTCTATACTTGCCAGAATTTTTGACATATTGGTCTAGTTTGTGGAACTGTTTTTTCCTTCTCTTTTAATTTTCTTTTTAAAGGAATGACTCCTTTGGAGAGAGAGGGGAATTACATTAGGAAAAGCAAGTGATATAAAGACAAAATATATTCATAGAAATAAAAAAATCAGATGAAGGACATCAAGATGTTTGGGTGGGGAAAGAAAAAAATAACTGTTTTAAAGTATCTGATCATTTGTCATGGGGAAAAAGGAAAATGCATGTTTAGTTTGGTCTCAGAGAGAAGAATTAGAAGACATGAATGTAATTCACCCCAAAACAAAACAAAACCCAAATCTGATGTAAGCATAAACCCTCTTGCAGGGACATTCCTATGGAGAGTTGCTAGGGCAGGAGGACATTTTTATATAGTCATATATACATTTTAGGTCAGCTAGATGGCACGGTAGATAGAGTACTGGACCTGGAGTCAGGAAGACATCTTCCTGAGTTCAAATCTAACACTTATAAGTTATATGATTCTCAGCAAGTCACTTAGCCCTGTTTGGCTCAATTGCCCATCTATAAAATGAACTGGAGAAGAAAATGGCAAACCGATTCAGTACCTTTGCCAAGAAAACACCAAATGAGGTCAGAAATGACTGAAACAACCGAACAACAAATATATATGTTTTACCGCCAGTTCTCTAAATTTCTGGAGACTTTTGACCTTGGCAGAATATCCTTCCATTGAGAAACCACGTGTACAAACTGTAAAGAAGCCATGCAGAAATTTGTGTGAGATGTAGTCCCTTCTATTATCCCTCTTTCAGGCTGTCTAGCTACTCCAAACTCTGTCAAGCCAGTAAGGAACTAGGCACTGTCTCTGCAACACAAGGAGAAAGAAGGAACAGCTGAGCTCTTATGCCATGGTAGAATATTTATGAAAGCAGAGAAAGAGAAATAAGAGAAGATTGATCAGGCAGGGCAGGACAGGGCAAGGAGGATGGAGGAAGGAGCAAATCAGCATTTACAAAAGTCCATGAGAACACTGGAGCTCAGTTCACAGCACCCTTCACCCCCTACTTCCTGGAACAGGAAATTGCCTTCTGCTTACTTGTCCAAATCTGAGTTCTTGTTTCCTCTGACTCCTCCAAGTTGTAATAGAATGGAATGGTTAGGTTAATGTCCCAACTACATCTATCACCCACTCCAAGTAGAAGCTAGTTCCTTTAGTAGTACAAGCATTATTTATTGTCTATTTATAGAGATTATAAGGACCATTAGAGGATCAATAGCTGGGAGGAAACTTAGAGATCATTCAGTCCAGTCCTCTTATTTACAAAAACAGAAACTGATGCCTAGAATGGAGAAGAGACTTTTTCAAAGTGGAATCAAGATTCAAACCCTGATCTTCTGACTCCAATTTCATCACTTTTTCTTAGACATCATAGACTATGATTTTATTATCTATATTTATGGAGAACCTTCTAGTTCTTCTCCCCTCCCGCCTTCTCTCATTTCTCTTATTTCAACCGCACATTTAGTACCGTATTATATATTGTTTTATTCTTGAATTATGTGTCCTAAACAATTTGACATGCTATTATGTGTGACCTGGTTCACTAAATGTTCCATGCTGTCTTGTCTTCTCAACTTGATTTAAAGCTCCTTGTGCCTAGGATTAAGTCTTCTATTTCTTTTATAAGAAATTATAAAATTATACTATCTCAAGTGACATAAATGTAAAGGACTTTGCATACTGCTTTTCATCATAGTTATTTATTATTATATGCACCTATTAATTGCTAAGCTCAATTTTGTTGATTCATCTACTCAGGGAGTTAAATAATAGAAGTTTAAAGAATTTTGTTGGCTACAAAAAGGAATATTTTAATGACAAAGTTTTTGAAATACTATTAAAATCTAGCAAAGAAAGTTGTTGAATCACAATGTCCAGTGATTTTTTAAAAAAACATATAATTTATAACCATATATCTTGAATGTGTTAGACATTTATCTGCCTGGAGGTAGGGAACTGGACCAGAAGGATGACTTTTTGAATTTATATAAAGTTCTAAAATTCTGTAATTTGGGGAGACAGCATGGCGTAGTTCAAAGAACACTGAATTCAGAAGAGCCAGAAAACTTGGATAAAAATCCTTGCTTAGCCATTTACTTGCAAATGTAAGGCTCATTGGCAAAATGGAGACACTAACTTTTATATTATCTTTCTCAAAGGTATATTGTGAGGCAAGTGCTTTGCATACTACAAAATGTTATGGACATTATTTATTTTTATCATTGTCTTTGATGGAGTTTAGATAAAAAATGAGCCTAGGACAAGTCACTATTCTGTTCTTTTATAGAAAATGTTTTTCTGGGCTATTAAAAAAGGTGGAGAAAATAGCTACTTTTTCCAGTTGATTAAAAGTATTAGGATGTAAACTCATTGAGCATCCTTTGTACAATTGCAGGGGCAGACAGGATGATGAGAATATATACCTCATGTTGTTCCCACATGATTTTTATTTCTTTTACTAGCTCTTGACATTTTAAAAATATCTTCTTGTAACTTGGAGGTTATGGTTATCTAGTATTGAAACAATTATTAAAAAACATTCTTAAAATTTTATAGATCAATATAATTTAAGGGAGGTTGTGGGTTTGATCTGTGGTAATTTATTGGCTTGAATACAGTTTATGGGTTGTGCTCTCAAGGATTTTTTGAGGTCTATAGTTCCAGTATGGGAGTTTGCTCCTTAAGGATAACTGGGTCATCTGTTTCTGGGTGATAATTTAATCTTTAATTGACATCATAAACACATTTGTTTCCATAACAAAATTGGCTATTTGTTTGATGCTTCCTTTTTATATTTCTGTTAGCTGAGTTTATATGAATATCACCCATGGAAGGCCTCTTGAATCCCCTCTTGGATTTTAGTGATTTCATAGGTTCCATTTGAAGAAAGTTTCATTAGACAAACAACAGCATGTACCTACTACTCATTACTACTACCACCTTACTACTCATTACTTTACTACTACTCATTAAACTGGTTTGCTCATTCCCAAAATATTTCGATAGCATTTTGAATGGTTTATCATGTTGGAATGTATTTGCCTTCTCATTTATTGGGAATGAATGTGACTATTGTCAAGGCAAATTATGAAAGACAAGCCAAGTAGCTGCTAGAATTAATGGAAAAAAAGAATATAAGAAATAAATAAGAATACATATAGATATATGAAAAAATATAAGGAAAAGAATATAATCATTTATTAATTTTACACACACACACACACACACACACACACACACACACACACTCACTCACTCCCCATATAGTGATTAATTAGTAAGATGCTTCAGTTCTATTCCTTTTTTAACTTGAAAGTCACATGCTGTCCAATTCAGGAGAGGTGATTGATAGTGGATCTCAAATTCTAGGTGGAATCATGAATGGACATTTGTCTCTCATAAAAATACCACATTTTCTATTAGTATTTCTTGACATCATTGTATTGGTAATGTGTTTTAAGTAGAAAATAGTTTTTCTTATGGACACCAAATACTCTAGTGTCTGCAACTATAGTCACATTTATTTTGTGTATTTATAGTATGGCCACAAACCATGAGTGCAGAACTTAGTTAAGAGCTTTGCAATAATCAAGAATGGCAGTATAATCCTTATAGTGCTTTCAGATAACCTTGTTCCATAATTGCCATGTTAATAATTTGCTCTGTATACCCTCAAGCTTTTTTTGGCATACTCTTTTTGCTCATTTGCCAATGTACTATTTTCTTGTGTGCATAGATTTTTTTTTTTTGTCAGTGATACATGTTATGAATGCTTTTAATAAATTAAGTAATCACTTCTTGGCCTATATTTGGATGGGTCATTGGTATCTTTTGGTAGTCCTTCTGTTTAGAAAGGTGGGATTGGGCTTAAGTCTGTGAGCAAATTAGAAGAGTCCTTTTCTAGTAGTTCATACGTCACTGTAAAACAGTAGTGTCAAACATGGAAATTCAAACAGAAATAGGTCCACTAATCTGCACATAAGGATTCCTGTGGCTGCATATTGACTTAGTTTTCAAATGTATTATTGTATTTATATTTTATTTATTATTTAATGTATTTATTATTATTGTATTTATTTATGTTTTATTGTATATTTATTTATTTTGTTAATATTTTCCAACTATATTTTAATCTGGTTCTATAGGCACTAGGGAGTATTGCAGGTTCATGTCTGTCATGTCTGCTGTAAAACATTTGAGCCAAAAATCATGAGATCTTAACCAATCCCACTGCTTTCCACTTTTGTCAAGTTAAGTTTCAGTCATGTCTCTTGGCCTAACTATCCCATCATTCATGAATGATGTACAAGATCTTTTGAAAAATGTGTTATAATTGTCATTTTCATTGTGTTTTTCTCCATGTGACCATAGAGATTTTTACCATATCTCCTTTCTTCAGTAGTTTTTTATTTGCCTGAAATTTTGCTTGTCAAATCTCTGCATTAAATCTTTTGATTGATGTTCATTTTGTTGTTGTTTAAGCTGCTTTGATTCCTTTATCACGCTAATGTTTTTGACTTTTAATTTCAATTGCTGATTATGAGAATCTAGACTTTCAGATATACAGTGAATGGAGTGTTAGACCTAGAGGTGGAAGATCTGAGTTAAAATTTAGCTTCAGGTAAATTTACTCACTGGGTAACCCAGGGCAAGGCACTTAATCTCTGTTTACCTCAGTTTATTTCTCCATCCCAGGGTTATTATGAGAAGCAAATAAGATAATAATTAGAAAGTACTTGGCATGGTATTTAGCACATAGTAAGTGCTATATAAATGCTAGTTATCATTATTATGTTAGTGTTTCATAAGTTCTTCCTTTTTGTTTCCTTAAATTAAGCTATATAGAATTCACATTTTCTGTTGCATACTCCTGTTAGATATTGACATAATCTTCCAGTGTTTTTCTAGTTATCCTCAATGACTCTCATGACTTCTGTTATGCTAGAGTTTGTATCCTTAGGAGTATTGCTTGAAAGTTTCAGCTTTCTCTCTCAGCTTTTACAAAACCCACTACATATGCTGTTATGAGTACTTTCTGAAATATTTTTATACTCTCCATCCCTCAACCTAACCATTATTGCCATTAATAAATGCTATCATTATTTGAATAGATTTTATTTGAATTCTGAAAAAGCTTGCATTTTAATAAAGAATACTTTTAATACTTAATACTTTAATACTTAATACTTTTAAATGCTAATACTTCTCAATGTATGAAGCAAGCTAAAAGTAATATTTTCATATTAAAATATGTCTGGAATATTTATTTCTGAATTTTCTAAATTTTTTTCTAATTGTGTTATTAGGCAGCATGTATTATACAGCTATGAACTACATAATTTTACTCCCCTCTTAAGCAAAACTAATATATGATAATCTTGCACAAAGTGAAAATTTGATAGTAACAAATTTTTTTAACAAAAGTATTCTTTTTTTTTTTGTCTTTTGGAGGGCAATTGGGGTTAAGTAACTTGCCCAAGGTCACAGGGCTAGGTTTTTGTTTGTGTGTACTTATCTGAGGCTGGATCAGAAATCAGGTCCTTCTGACTCCAGGGTGGACACTCTACTCACTGTGCCACCTAGCTGCCCCTCTAAAAGTATTCTTTTCTTTTAAAAAAATCACTATATGATCCTTTGAAATATTGAAATTTAGTCATATATTTTAAAATATTTCTTCACTCTCCAAAACTAGATTTACACACAACTTTCTAGGAAAACCTATACCTCTAGTCCAGAGAAACAGATATACAGAGTGTGTTTTTAAGGGAGGCAGTGGGAATTAGCCTCAGGTTTAGAAAGATTTGGGTTCCATTCCTAACTCTGATACACGCAATGCTCCTTGTGGTTGGGGACTTTGTCTTGCTTGTCTTTGGATCCTTGGCACTTAGTACATTGTCTGGCATATCGTGAATGCTTAATAAAGTCTTGATGACTTGACTTGTGTGTCTGAGTAAATTACATTCTCAAGTTAGTGCTCAGTCAATACACCTAAGTTTATATAATGTAGGCAATAGATATCAACCAACTGTAGTTGCACCCTATATAGGTAGTCAGGGATATAATGGGAAAGAAAAGTGCTTTAATTCTCTCATATGAATATGGCACTGTATCTATGTGCGTACATATCACAGTAGGTATAAGTGTATATATTCATGTATACAGGAGTATAGGCACTCATGATGTAGCCATATAGATGTAGGTAGAGCTATATAGTAACTACATAGTAAATACTATAAGAATAAGCTTTTGGAAACACTCTAATACATATTATAAAACTAAACCAAATTCTTTTGTTATGTTTCAAAGAATAACTTGTCATTTGACATCATTGTGGTGACTACCTACAAATTTTCTTTTTCTTTTTAAATTTTTTTTTTTTGCAAATTTCCTAAAAAGCTTCCATCCTTAAGATGAACAACACAGGTAGCTAGGTTCATTTATTTTAATGCAATTCAATTAAATTGTGCTAGGTGTGATGCTATCGCTGTGCTAGGTGATGAGAGAGAGAGCAGAGAAAGGAGAAGGGAAAGAAGAGAGAGAAGGGAAGAGGAAGGGGAGAGGGGTCCTAGCCCTGAAGGGGTTTGAATTCTATGGAGGGAAAGTATGTATAAACAGAGAAGTAAGATAGAGATCATTTGTGTGAGGATGAGGAACACTATCCAGGGACAAAAGCAATGGCTTTTTTTTTGCAGATGACAGCTGAGCTGATCCTTGAAAGAAGCTAAGGATTCTCAGGGTGGAGGTGAGAAGGGGACCTATTCCAGGCACGAGAGGTAGATTCTGTGAAAAGGCACCAAGATGGAAGATGAACTGTTCGTTTGGGGAAACAATAGGTAAAATGATTTGGCAGTAATACTGAGTATGTAAAAGGACATAATGAGGAATAAGGCGGGAAAAGTAGCCTCAAGTCAAATTATAAAGGACTCAGCTATAAACAGAGAAGTTTGGTTTGGTTTATTCCCCCTAGAAGAAGCCCCTGAAGATTTTGGAGTAGGGAAGGGAACTAACCAGATTAGTGCTTTAGAAAGATTATTTGGCAGCTAGGGGAAGGATGGATTGGAGAGATGAAGTTATGTTTATGCCTTTCCTGTAGCAAGGACCTAATAAATGGTTGAATTAATTTTTTAAAAAACCTTTTAATTTTGCTTGTAAAGGACTCTGTCTTTCTTAACGCTTAGTATATAATCTCCTAAAATGCATACTCATGATTTATAAATGTTTACTGACTGTGGTTCCCAAAAGGAAGGAGGTTTCAGAATAGCCACTAAATTGGAGGGGCGGGAGTTGGGGGAAGGGAGGAAAAAGAAGAGAGAAGGAAGAGAAATGCAAATTCTGATCGACCCTGTAATGAAAAACCTTCTTATTAAACTCTGCTTTATCTGGGAACAGTCCTCCTTTTCGGAACACGTCCAAGCAGAGATAAAGGCATCTTCCCATACTCATTAAATTGGGCCTGGTTTGATGCAATCAGCCTTGTATAATTTGCATATGGATCAGTTTAATCTAGTTCATCCTGTCTTGCACCTATTGTTAATCATGCCTAGGCATTCTCTCTCACCCCCACCCCCTGCACCTAACCCTTTGATTCAAGTAGATAAATGAATAGGCATAAGGACATCAACATCTTTTTGAGTGATATCAGCTTTGTGGTGCAGAATATCCCATGGTTAGCTGATTATGTCTTGGTTGGCATTCCATATGTTCTTGATCATATCTGTCTTTGTGGATTTTGTGGGGGTGGGGGAGAGGAGAGAAATGCACATAGGCAAGAGCAGATAGCAAATGATTATTAGCACATGCTGTAGACCCAAATTTAAGTTAATTGTTAGCCATAAGTTAAATCAGATGTGTGGCCTTGGATTATTTAATAAAATAGACCAACCTTTGATAAGATTTCTTGGAGATGGCACATAAGATGTGTGTATACATGAATTCATATATGTGCACACATATATTCTGGTGTGTTATTCCTTGTTACATAATATGAAATATGAAGTTGTTGCATTGCTATGTACCTATTTCCAAATAAGGTCAAAAGATTTCTTCAGATTGATTAGTGGTTAGTCCCTGCCTGGTAGCATAAAAAATTTATATCCATATACGTATGCACACACACACACACACATATGTATGTACAATTTTCCAGTATACTTTAATGTAGGAGGAAGAAAAGCCTCCTACTTCTTAACAATAATAATAATAATAGTCGCTAGTATTTATCTAGTGCTTTAAGGTTTTCAAACATATATAGACAATTCTTGCTTTATGTAAATTTGCCTTATGCAAATTTGACTTTACATAAAGAATTCTGAAAGAAATCTTCATTCCAAAAAAGAAAAAAAACCAATCTTGTTATCTTTACAGTTCAGTACTGTGCTCTTTCTTTCTCTCCACTCCTGCCCTTCTACTTTGCATTCTCTCCCCACTCCCACCCCACCCCTCCAAAAAACAAAACCAAAAAACACCTCCAAGTGAAAGCAGAATGAATTCAGGGAGAGACCACCATCTTTGTTGCAGCATTGGCTTGACATCTGTGGCACCAAGACAGGAGACCTTTGCCTGCTCATCCAGTTCACTCACCATTGTGTCTGACCCCTGGGTGTCTGTCTTCCCTTTGTCTAGACTCAGGTATTCTGTGTCTGTCCCCAGCCCCTGTGGGTCACCTGTCCTCTCCTGTTTCCTCTCCTGTCTGTATCTGTGTCTGGCCCCACATGACCTTGATGTGGCTGACCCTGCCCTCTACCTGCATGTTTCTCCTTCTGTTTTTCCTTCTCTATCCCTGGCCCTGATAGGTCTTCAAACTGTGTACTGGTCACCTCCCTCCAGGATTTCTTCAGCCCTTTGTGCCTCCCTACCTTCCTCTTTCCCTTCTTCCATTCTATATCACCAATGGCAAATTCACATTATATAAAAATCACTGTATGGAAAGGTTTGGAGGAAAGAGACACTTGTGCAAAATGAGAACAGTTAATATACATACACATATACATGATGCATCTATGTGTATGTATGTATGTATTTATGTGTATGTACATATTTTTTCTTATTTCATTTCACAACAATCTTGTGAGGTAGGCATCGTCATCCTCATTTCACATGTGAGAAAACAGGCTTATAGAGGTTAAATGATTTGCCTACCACCACACATCTAGGAATGTTAGAGGTGGGATTCTACCCATCATATTCCAGCATTCTGTGAATCATACTGACTCTATTTTCAACGTGGACCTCAATTCCATAGCCCAGAAATTACTTCTACCCTTCCCCTACCTAGCCTGATTTGGGAGAGAATAAAGAGAAAGAAGAGAAATAGAGGTTGCAGAGGCTCTGTTGAGTACTTTACAACCACTCATAGAGAAGAAAGAAAAATTTTAAAAGGCCAAAGACTTGTCAGTCAAGAAACACTTATTATGCAACTTCTGTGCCCACCATGCCTATCACTTTACTAAGTACTAGAGACCATAAGAAAGGCAAAAGTTAGGAACTCAGAATCTATTGGTAGAGACAACATACAAATAATTGTGTACAAACTATAGACTGAATGAATTGGAAATAATCAACAGAGCTAAGTCACTAAAAAAAAAAAAGTGGGATGGACAAAGACATCTTACAGTGCTTCTTAAACTGTAGGTCATGACCCTGGGTCATGTAACTGAATGTGGGGGGGGGGGGTCTCAAAAAATTGGCAACAGTAAAAGGTTTCTGAATGTGCAACAATCAAAACTTAATTAAAAATCAAACACATAATGAATCTGAGGTGTTTCAGGAAGCACTTGCCAGTATTGCCTCATATGACTTCATTGTAGCCTTGGTTCTGAAGACACAGCATGTGCAATTTGTACTGCACATGCCCTCAGGTCATGAAGTGCCAGCAAATGCTGCCAGAAACACCTCAGTTCATATTCAAGACTATATATTATGATTTTCAGTGTTTTTACTGTGCATACAAAGTTTTCTGCTCTTATAGAAACATAATAGTTTAATTTTTTTTAAACAAATGCTTTATTAACTTCTGTTTTACATCATTCATTTCCGCCAGATTTTGAGTTACAATCATTTTCCCCCCATTATTCCCCTACCCAACCTCCCAGAATAGTAGTTCCACAAGATATCGCTTCCTCCAATCTGCTCTCTCCCATACCTTCTCCCATACCCCATCGACTTTTCCATTAGAGGAAGGTGAATCTTTGTGTCCCAATGCCTGCACATCTTATCTCCCTATTACAAGCAAAAGAGTATTAATAATAGTATTTATATATATTTGAAACATTTAATGTTACGACCTCGAATTTCAGATCCATTTCCTTCCTCCTTTGTCACCCATTCCCTCTTGGGAGATAAGTAATTCGGTATATGTTGTACATGTCTAGCTATGCAAAACATTATCATGGTAGATATATTGTACAAGGCTGCTTATAATTCCCTCCCACTCATCCCACCCCCCACCCGGTCCATTCCCTATATAATCCTGTCCCTCTTCTATAGTGGGTACTTCCAACCTCCCCTCACCCCAAGGATGCCCTCCTATCCATCATCCCTCCTCTCATCCCCCTTCCCCCTATCCTGCTGCAGGTTGAGATATCCCATTTAGTATGTATGTCATTTTCTCCCTGAACCAAATTCAATGTGAATGTGGCTTTGCCTTTTTAGCCTTCCTTATTCTCCCCCTCCTTTGCAACCACTTCCCCTTGCTTCTTCTACATGGGATAGTTTACCCTACCCTGTCTCTCCCCATCTCCTCTCGCCACTTTCCTCTCTCACCTCATAATTTCATCCTTTGAGTATTCTCCCTTCCCAACAAATTCAACCTATACCCTCTATCCATATATGACTGTAACCATATACACACACATTCATATGTATTCATATGACCACACCCCCTTCTTCCATTATTTTCATAGTGAGAAAGATATCATCAGTCACAGTTATTGCTTTTCCATATAGGAATGTAAATAGTTCAACTTTGATAAGTTCCTTTTGATTTCTTTTCCCTGATTACCTTCTCAGGCATCTCTTCCTTCTTGTGTCTGGATGTCAAATTTTCTATTCAATTCTGGTTTTTTCCTCAAGAATGCTTGAAAGTCCTCTATCCCACTGAATGACCATATTTTCCCCTGAAACAAAATACTCAGTTTTGCTGGGTAGGTGACCCTTGGGTTCATTCCCAGTTCTTTTGCCCTCTGGAATATCATATTCCATGCCCTTCGATCCCTCAGTGTAGAAGCTGCCAGGTCCTGGGCTATTCTGATTGTGTTTCCACAATATTGAAATTGTTTCTTCCTGGCTGCTTGTAGTATTTTCTCCTTGATCTGGGGATTCTGGAAACTGGCTATAATATTCCTGGGAGTTTTCTTTTTGGGATCTTTTTCAGGAGGTGATTGGTGGATTCTTTCAACCTCTATTTTGCCCTCTGGATCTAAAACATCAGGGCAATTTTCCTTGAGAATTTCTTGAAGGGTGATTTCTAGGTTCTTTCTTTGATCATGGCTTTCAGGTAGTCCAATAATTTTTAAATTGTCTCTCCTGGATCTATTTTCCAGGTCAGTGGTTTTTCCCATGAGATATTTCACATTGCCTTCTAATCTTTCATTTGTTTGGATCTGCTTAACAGCATCTTGATTTCTCATAAAGTCATTAGCTTCCATTTGCTCCAGTCTAACTCTGAAGGAATGAATCTCCTCAGTGAACTTTTGAGATTCTTTTTCCATCTGGCAAATTCGACTTTTTAAGGCATTCTTCTCCTCATTGCCCTTTTGGGCCTCCTTTGCCATTTGAGTTAGTCTATTTTTTAAGGTGTTGTTTTCCTCAGTCAGGCTGTTGACCTCATTTCATACTTTTCCTGCATCCTTCTCATTTCTCTTTCCAATTTTTCCTCCACTTCTCTTATTTGATTTTTAAAGTCCTTCTTAAGGTCCTCTATGGCCTGCAACCCGCTCATATTTTCCCCTGGGGCTTTTGGAGCAGGACTTCTGACCTCACAGTCCTTTTCCCGCTCTATGCCCCCAAAATAGGAGTCTAGGGTTGCATTTTTCTGTTTCCTTTGCCTTGGCATGTTGCCACTTAATTACTTGACTTTTGGGCTTGTTGCCACACTATGGCTTTAAGGCCAGATAGAGGAATTTTCGTCCCGAACGTGTGGGGGGCAACTTCCGTTTCTGGCAAGCTGTAAACCCACCCACAACTTCCACCCTAGATCACAATCCAGATCCAGGGAGGTTAAAGCAAGAGCGATTACCCCCCAAGACTGATCGCTGGATCTCCCCACGATTTGTAGGCTGGGAGCCCGAGCTGCCTCTGAAAACTACAAAATGGCGTGTCTCCTCAGTGGCTTCTAGCCCCCAGGGGAGGGAGCTGACGCATTCCCCAAATACAGGTCCCAAAGTCCATAGGACACTAACTTCTTACTTTGTCCTAGGCATGTCTATGTTGATAATTCTGGAGTCACCACAGCTCCTGGTGTTCTGGGGTTCCTCCAGCTGGCTGCTGGCCCTGCCGCTCTGGGGCTAAAACCTTGGCTCATGAGGACCTGGGCTCGGCTCAGCTCCTGCGCTCTGCGCTCTGCACGCTGCTGGCTCCCAGACCACTGCGCTGGTCCTTCCTGCAGGGCTGCTGGGCTGTCCTCAGCGGGAGGTTAGCTTCTCTGTGTCGTTCTGTGGGTGCTGGGGCTCCAGAAGTTGTTCAGAGTCCTTTTTTACATAGTTTGTGGGGAATCTGGGGGCAGAGAGGCTTGGAAGAGCTGTTTCTACTCCGCCATCTTGGCTCCGCCCCCCATAATAGTTTAATTATGGGAAATACAACTTTTAATATTTTCCTACCATCATTCCTCAGTATCTAAGTATCACAGTAGTATATCAATATTAGTATTGAGTTAGAATATTTTATTTTAAAAATTACTGTTATACCCTTCTTTTATAGGAAAATAAGTGTTTAATTGCAGTAAGTAAAGACAAAAGCCCTTTAATAATATTTCTCCATCTCCCCTGTATGTGTGTGTGTGAACATCAATTTTTTGTATTAAGCACAAATTTAATTTCATAAACTAAATCAGGCATTAAACTTGAGAAATTATAAGAAATATTTTTTTATACTTCAGGACAAAAATGTTTTTCAGTTATGGATAACTTGCTAAATTTAGACAGAAGAGGAAAAAATACTGATGACAATGCAGCAGAGTCTTTACTACTAGGTTATAGTACACCTAAATTAACAAGACAAAGAAAATATGTTGAATCAGTTGTGCAATATGGATTTGCTTCTAATAATGATGATTGCATGGAAACCTTTTTACTTAATTTGTAATGAAGTTTTGGCTTCAGAGAGCATGAAATCAAACTAAAATGACATATTAATACCAAGCATGCAACATACTATAACAAACCAAAAGCATATTTTGAACAACTTTTAAAATCTTCAAATAAAAAAAAAAACCAATGTTTTGAGGAAATTGTTATTGTCAATGAGAAGGATTTATTTGCATTTTATGTAACTTCTTATTTAATTGCAAAAACTAAAAAAACTCTATGCAATAGGAGATTTTGTGTTACCTGGTGCTATTAAAATGCCTGAATTAGTTTGTGGGAAAAGTATGGGGATGGAATTTGTAAAATTCCTTTATTGAATGATGCTGTTTCCAAAAGAATTTCTGAAATTAATAATGAGCAATTCCAACTATTTATTACCAGGCTTAAAGGCATCCCAAAGTTTGCAATTCATTTTAATGAAACAACTGATATTTCTAACATGACACAGTTGTTACATTATGTAAGATATGTTTATGAAGGAAGCATATGTGAGAAATTATTGGTTTTTTGCCCTTTGGAAGGGCACACAAGAGGGGAAGGTACATATCTTAAAGTCAATGAATTTTTCATTAATGAAGGGTTACAGTAGAAAAGTTGCATTGCGGTCTGTACAGACAGTGATGGTGCAATGATGGGCAAGAATGTTGGATTTGGAGCAAAAGTTAAAGCCGATAGCAGTGATCATATCACTTTTACTCACTACATCCATCAGTAGGCATTCATAGCCAAAAAAATATCACCAGAATTAGATGTTGTGCTTCACGTTATAATCAAAATCATTAACTTCATTAAAAGCCATGCATTTAACAATCTTTTGTTTTCAAACCTTTGGAAAGACATGGACTCTGATTACAAAAGCTTATTACTACATGCAGAGGTAAGGTGGCTCTCAAGAGGGCAAAGTTTAAACAAGTTACTGAAATTGAAAGATGAAATTGTTATAATTTTGACTAAGCAAAAATCCAATTTTGTCATTTTTTTTTCACAATGACTTATGGTTTTCAAAACTTTGTTATTTGTTGGATATTTTCTAAAAACTCAATGATTTAAACATGTCCCTTCAAGGAAAATTGTAACATATTTATGTTAAAAGATAAAATTGAAAGTTTTACTAAAAAAAGTTAACATATGGAAGAATAGAGTGGGAAATGGTTCTTTAGAAATGTTTACAGTTACAGATGATTTTATAATTGAAAATAAGCTTCCCAAAGATTTAATTGTAAGAGTTATAATTGATCATCTGAAGTGCCTGGAGACACAGTTTCAGAAATAGATCCCTTCAAATTTTTATTCTAAAAAACTAAGTTGGGTTCATAAACCATACTCAATTGAAATAAAAAATGTCAGCTATCTGACATTAAAAGTTCAAGAATAATTTGCCAACTTATCAAGCAAAACAGGTTTAAAACTTGAATTTCCTAAAAAAAATCATTAAGTGAATTTTGGCTTGGAATTAGGACATAATTTCCAATAATTTTTGAAATGACCCTAAACATATTTCTGCTATTTTATACTATGTATTTATGCAAAGCAGTGTTCTCAGTATTGACATTTATAAAATCAAAATATCGATCAACTCTGAAAAACATTAAAGATGCTATATGTCATACAATATCAAATATTCATCCAAGATTTAATTCTTTATATAAAATAAACAAGCACATCCATCTCATTAGTATGTGAATTTGCTTTTATCTTTAATAAATGGTAAAATTGTATGTTTACAAAGAATTGTTTTAAAATAAATTTCTTCATGATTTATTTTCAGTAAATGTTTGATTTGTATGCCTATTTTATGTACCTATATCCCTGAGGTCATGTAAAAATTTCTCAAGCAAAAAGTGGTCATGAGTGGAAAAACTTTAAGAAGTCCTGTTGGTAGAAGATTTTATCTGGGACTTGAAGGAAGCCAGGAGATGTAGATGAGGAGGGAGGGCATTCCAAGCACAGGAGATAATTCATAAAAATCTATGGAGTTAGGAAATGGTATGTCTTGTTTGAGGAACAGCAAGGGGACCAGTGTCATTGAATCACAGAATAAATGGAGGTGGGGAGGGACATATAAAGTGTAAGAAGACTGGAAAGATATGAGGCATTTCTTCTCTCTCAATTTTTGTCATAATCCCTAAATGCCTTCATTGATATATTGGATGGGAATAAGGCTCCTAGGTAAGAAAATCTAAAGATCTTACTTTAAAATAATATAATAATATATGTCTGTGATAAGCGGGGTGTTCAAACTCCGGTTAATATAACTAACTAGATGTTCTATAACTTTATACTTTTATAATATGAGAACATAACTTTGAGTTATAGAATCAAAGGTGTAAAATATTGTGAACCATTTCCAGAAACTTCTAATAAATCAATTATAAACTAGATTGTTTACAGTTAGTTACTCAAGTTGGGAAGGAAGAAAGGGCTTCAAGCCATTGAATGTAATACACACATATGAAGAACAGGAACATTATATATGTATGGCACATATATTCACATATATGAACATAAATACATACTCACATATACATATATATCAGGAAAATTCCAGGAACTGCTTCAAGAGTATAGCTTTGGGAAACACTTTGAGGAAACAAAGCCTTGTGCCTGTAACAAATGAGCAACAAAAGGGTAGGGAAAGAGTCAAAGGTAGGTTCAACCTTCCTTTTCTTCCTGCCCCCTGTAATGGAAATGCAAAATTTAAAGATCTTCCCTGCCCCTAGCTTAAGTGCACCTGGAGCCTGTGGTGGGAGGCTTGTTTTTCAGGAAAGCCCACACCTTGATAATTTGTGATTGGGCAGTGGGTCCAGAAGGTTGTTACATTCTCTGAGCCAGGAGAAGGCTATATAAACCCTGAGGAGAGGCTTTGCTTTGGGGCTCCCTTTGAGAAGTGTTGTGTGATTTGAGAAGATGAGACTCTGGGAAGCCATTGTTGAGAGCCCCCCGGCTTTGAAAACCCAGATGTTGATGCTTCCCTCTCTGGTAACTGTGATTTGGTATTGATGTATGTAATGTTGGGACAGTTTGGAAGCCTGTCTGATTGATCTGTAAGTTCTGTCTGTATAATCTGAAGTTCAGGGTGCTGACCTTTTCCCCCTGAACTAGGTAATATATGTTTGATTAAAGTAAGCTTGTTAACCCATTTTGAGTTGCTTTCCTTTTGAAAAGCAGATCTAACAACCTGTGTTGGCAGCCACTCTGGGGATATTGGGGTGCTTGCCGCTACACCCCCATTGGACACTTTATCAGAGACTGAATCAGTAACAAGTAATATATGCAGAAAAGGTATGAGAAAACATAATGTAGACGTGCTGAGCAATGGCAGCTTTAGATCATGTGATCTCTATAGGTAGCAAAGAAATGAAGGGCTCCAATCTTCAGTGCCCAAAACAATAGTAGACATAGTTCTAGGGAACTTTAGGAGTATTCTAGGAAAGACCAATGGACTTTCATCCATCCAGGAGCTGAGTTCCCCTGTTGCTACATATGCTCTCTAACTTCACCCTACTTTCTTTGATTCTCTATATATTTGTGGGAATTTGTTCCAGACTTTTGGGGTGACTGTTTCATACCACCTCTTTTTACTATACCACCTCAATAAATACCCTATTGCTAAAACCTAAGTCTAGGAAGCACACCAGATGGAAAATTAGGAGCAAAAGTATTAGAAATTTCCCTCTCCAAGCACTTTAGGTTATCCCTAGAATACTGAGGAGTGAAATCATCTTCTGTAGACCTAACCTGAAAATGTGAGTGGGAGTTGTGGGAAAGTAGACCCAGAAGGGATGATATATTAAAAGTACTTTGAAAAGTTTCCAATCCATTAAATTGCCTATAGCAGGTCAGATCAGGTGATTACTTAACTTCAAAAAAATCAGCAGCAGTTTCTCATTGGCTATTAATTGAATAAACCTTCCTTAATTTGACATTTAAGGACTTTTGCAACCTGCCTAACTTTTTTAGCTTTCATTGTATGGTTCATCCAAGTTGTATTGTCCGATGTTTCCCAGTCTTGTCTTGCCCTCTCCTATTTTTGTGATTTTGTATAAACTATTTCCCTTTCCCTGAATGTACTTCCTTCACTCCTATCTCCATTACTGACTTCCTTCTCTTCTTTCCTGGTACAGGTTACATGTCAGCTCCTCCATGAAGCCTTCCTTGATATTTTCCCTCTTTAAAGCTATCAAGCCACTCTGACCTATCTCATTTGAATAATTTATTTATTTTAAAAATTTAATTTATTTTAGTTTTCAACATTCATTTCCACAATATTTTGAATTACAATTTTTTCTCTCCCCATATTTCCCCTTCCCTCACCCCAGAATAGCAAGCTTACTGAATACCCCTTCCCCCAATCTGTTCTCTCTTATATCCTCCCCCTTCACCACCCTAACTTTCTAGTAGGGTAAGATGGGTTTCTATACTCCATTACCTGTATACCTTGTTTCCCAGTTGCATGTAAAAAAGCAATTTTTAAACTTTTAAAACTTTGGGTTCCAGTTTTTTTCCCTTCTTCTCTCCTTACCCACCCCCACTGAGAAGATAAGCAA
>WOXC01008899.1:0-86474 GCA_011680675.1 Gymnobelideus leadbeateri | reverse complement strand
ATGTCTACATTCACATATATATTTATATATACATAGTCCTCCTACACACACACACACACACACACACACACACATTCCCTTTAGCTCTCCTCTTACTGAGAAAAGACTTATGAGTTACAATTATTGTTTTTCCATGTAGGAATGCAAATAGTTCAACTTTAATAAGTTCCTTATAATTCCTTATGCTTCTTCTATTTGAACATCAAATTTTCTGTCCAGTTCTGTTTTTTTCATCAAGAATACTTGAAAGTCCTCTATTTTACTGAATGACCATATTTTCCCCTGAACCATTATATCCAGTTTTTCTGGGTAGGTGATTCTTAATTTTGATCCTAGCTCCTTAGATCTCTGGAATATCATATTCCAAGCCCTTTGATCCCTTAATGTAGATGCTGCTAGATCTTGTGTTTTCCTGATTGTGGTTCCACAATACTCAAATTTTTTCTGCCTAACTACCTGCAATATTTTCTCATTGATCTGGGAAATCTGGAATTTGTCTATGCTAGTCAAAGGAGTTTTCTTTTTGGGATCATTTTCAAGAGGTGAATGGTGAATTCTTTCAATTTTTAATTTTGCCCCCTGGTCCTAGAATTTCAGGGCAATTTTGCTTCATAATTTTTTGAAAGACGGCGTCTAGACACTTTTTTTGATCATGGCTTTCAGGTAGACCAATAATTTTTGAACTCTTTCTCCTGAATCTATTTTCCAGGTTAGTGGTTTTTCCAATGAGATATTTCACATTGCTTTCTATTTTTTTTTCATTTGTTTGGATCTGTTTAATAGTATCTTGATTGCTCATAAAGTCGTCAGCTACCAATTGCTCCAATATAACTTTGAAGGGTTTATTCTCTTCAGTGACTATTTGAAATTCCTTTTCCATTTGGCAAATTTGGCTTTTTAAAGCATTCTTCTCTTCATTGGCTTTTTTGGGCCTCTTTTGCCATTTGTGTTAGTTTACTTTTTTTTTTTTTTTTGCTTTTTGGAGGGCCATTGGGGTTAAGTAACTTGCCCAAGGTCACACGGCTAGATTTTTGTTTGTGTGTGGTAAGTGTCTGAGGCCGGAACCGAACTCAGATCCTTCTGACTCCAGGGCTGACACTCTACTCACTGCGCCACCTAGCCGCCCCTAGTCTACTTTTTAAGGTGTTATTTTCTTCAGTGTATTTTTGGGTCTCCTTTAGCAGGTTAATGAGTCACTTTTTGTGATTTTCTTGCATCATTCTCATATCTCTTCCCACTTTTTTATCCACTTTTCTTACTTGGTTTTCAAAATCCTTCTTGAACTCCTCCATGGCCTGTAAGCAGTTCATATTTTTCTTGAAGGCTTTTGATACATGAGGTCTGACTTTGATGTCTTCCTCCTGCTACATGCTTTGATCCTTTTTTATCCAACAAAGGATTTTATCATCTGTTTGTGTTTCCATTGCTTGCTCATATTGGCAACCAAATACTTCACTTTTGAGCTCTTTGCCATAGTAGAACTCTGCTTCCAGAATGGATAGAGCTATGTCCCAAATCACTGGGGTTTTTGCAGCTGGTAGAGCTATTAGATGGGTGATCTCCCTACAGCCCCCACACACTCTGGCTCACTGGTCACACACCCCAGGACCACCACACAAGACAGTGATCAGAGGGGTGGAGCCAATATGACATATTGGAAGCAGTTACTTTTCTAAGCTCCTCTGTGCATCCGGTCACTAAACTTTAAAGAGAGAATCTGAATGCATTTTAGAATGTCAGAATCCACTGGGATATGGAGCATATCAGAATTGCGGATGCTGCACCAGCCTGGACTAGTGAGCAGATTACAGCAGAAAGAGAAGGAGCCTCAGCCAGCAGACTCACCCACCCCAAGGGCAATTCTGTCTCACAAGAATCTCACCACTGGAAGGGGGGATCATGCAGATCTGGGTAAAAGAAAGCACAGGGTCCCAAGAAGAGACAGCAGCTTCTCCTGGGACTATCAGCCCACAGCCTGGAAGTTTAAAAATCACCTGCCTGATTTTCCAGGGTGCAGGATGGCGAAGTAAACTCTAGCTGCTCCAATTACCCCTCCTTGATGTAGAAAACCCAGAGAAATGTCCCACCCAGAATAAAATCTTGAATTAGTGAAAATAGCCTCAGGCTTAGGAGTCACTGAGAAAGGGTGTAACTGAGGCAGTAAGAAGTCTGAAATGAAGGACAGTAGGGGTCCCAACAAGCCCCACCTTACCTGACCAACAAAAGATCCCAAAGCCCAGGGGTTAGTGTGCTAACAAGTGCTAAGGACAGAAGAACAGGTGGACTTCAGCACTACCAGGGGAATCTGAAGACATCAGCACTGCCCACTGCAAGCTGCTGAGCCAGCTTGAGGTGTAGCCCAGGGGCATAGAGGCAGAAATTGGAAACAGCCAGACCACCCTTCCCCCACAGGTTACTCTGTGAGCCTCAGGGTAATGCAGGGGTAAAATTGAGTGTACTGGCCTTGGCCTCAGTCTAGACACCCAGAGGCTACAGCACACAAAGCCAATAACCAGGCCCTTAGCTTCCAGCCTGAGAAATCAGGAAATAGGAAATTACAATAAGAAGGAAGGAAGCTGAGAAGGAGAAAGGGGAAGGCAAGAAAATCAATAAGAGTTTATTATAACGAACAAGAACAACCAAATACAGAGGACAACATGGACTCTATACTCACACCTGAGACCACAGAAGGAACTATGAACTGGTCTCAAGCCCAAAAAGCATTCTTGGAAGGAATCAAGATTTTAAAACCCAAATTAGAGAGGTAGAAGATAAATTTAAATCCACAGTGACCAAAAGTCTACAGAAAAAAAAAAAGTCTCACTGAAGAAAACAAATGCTTAAAAAGTAAAATTTGTGACCTAATTGGAGAAAATACATCCCTAAAAATGACCTTCAAAAACTAACTGAAGAAAATAATTCATTAAGAATTAGAATCAGTCAAATAAAAGCTCAGGACTTTATGATGCACCAAGAGTCAGTAGAGGAAAACATAAAGATTGAAAAATTAGAAGAAAGTATAAAATATCTCACTGGACAAACAACTGACCTGGAGAAAAGATCCAGGAGAGATAACCTAAGAATTATTGGTCTACCAGAAAGCCATGATGAAAAAAGCAGCCTGGACAACATCCTCCAAGAGATTTTCAAAAAACTGTCCTGAAGTCCTAGAATCAGAAGGCAAAAATAGTTATTGAAAGAATTCACCAGACTACTCCTGAAAGAGATTCCAAATTGAAAACTCCAAGAAATATATCAGCCAAGTTCCAGAATTACAAAGTCAAGGAGAAAATACTGCAAGCAGGGAAAAAGAAACAATTAAAATATCATGGAACTACAGTCAGGATTACACAGAACCTTGAAGAAAACTGATTCTGAGTGAAAAGAGTAGAACCAGGTGAAATTTATATACAATCACAGACACAACATATGGGTGATAAGCAACTATGACAGACTCTTCTCAGCAATGCAGTGATATAAGTCAATCCCAAAAGACTCATGATGGAGAGAAATGTGATATCCAGAGAAAGAACTAGAAAGAATTGAGTTTGAATCCTGATGGAAGCAAACTACTTGATCTTTTTCTTTTCATTGTTTGGTTTTACTTCCTCTTTACCATTTTTCATTCCATCTAATGCAATATGCCTTTGTAACCTGACTAATGTCTAACGTGAAAGTATTTGCAGATCCTATACTGGATTATATGCCATTGTGGGGGGTGGGGGGAGGGAGGGAAGGAAAATTTGAAACTCAAGGAACTATGGAATTTAATCTTGTAAACTAAAAATAAACAAATTAATAATAATAAAAAGGATCAGAGGGATTGGAATTTGATATCTTTGTAAGTCAAAAAAGCTAGGACTGCAACCAAGGATCAACTACTCAGCAGAACTGAGCATAATCTTTCAGTCAAGGAGGGAATAACATAAGTATAAAATAAGTATAAGTATAAAATCTATAAAAGTATAAAATCTATAAAAATCTATTGTACCCTATAGGCAGTAGGAGGGGTAAGGGAGGGATAATAAGGGGTAGGGTAGAAGGGAGGGAAATAGTAGCAAGAAGAAAGGGTATGTAAAGAAGGGAAGGTCACAGGGAGGGGATACTGAGGGAGGCAGTTGTCAAAAGTAAAACACTTAAGGAGGGTAAGGGAGAAGGAATAAACAAAAACATAAATAAGGGAGGGAACAGCATGGAGGGATAGAGACAGATAGTAATCATTACTGTAAATGTGAGTGAGATGAGCTCTCCCATAAAACTGAGGTGGATAGCAGAATGGATCATCATCCTACAATATGTTGTCTACAAGAAACACATTTGAAACAAGGGGATACACACAGGGTAAAGGTAGAAGGCTGGAGTAGAACATATTTTGCTTCAGCTAAAGTAAAAAAAAAAGCAGGGGTAACAATCCTTATCTCAGATAAAGCAAAGGCAAAAATAGATCTAATTAAAAGAGATAAGGAAGGAAACTATATCCTGCTAAAAGGCACCATCAAAAATGAAGCAATATCATTACTTAACATATATGCACGAAGTGGTATAGTGTCCAAATTCCAGGAGGAGAAGTTAAGGGAATTAGAGGTAGAAATAGATAGAAAAATTATACTAGTGGGGGACCTTAATCTCACCCTCTCTGAACTTGATAAATCTAATCTCAGAATAAAAAAGAAAGAAGTAAAGGAGGTGAATAGAATTTTAGAGAGTCTGTATATGATCTCTGGAGAAAACCGAAAGGGGTTAAAAAGATATATACCTTCTTTTCAGCAGTACATGGCACATACACAAAAATTGACCATGTACTAGGGCATAAAAACCTCACAATTCAGTGCAGAAAGGCAGAAATACTAAATGCATCAATCTCAGATCATGATGCAATAAAAATCATATGCAATTAAAGGCCATGGAAAGATAGACTAAAAACTAAATGGAAACTAAACAATTTAATCCTAAAAATGAGTGGGTCAAACAAGAAACTATAGAAACAATCAGTAACTTCATTCAAGAGAATGACAATAATGAGACAACATACCAAAATTTGTGGGCTGCAGCAAAGGCAGTTCTTAGGGGAAGTTTTATATCCCTGAGTGCATACATGAATAAATTAGAGAAAAGGGAAGTCAATGAATTGGGCATGCAATTGAAAAAGCTAGAAAAAGAACAAATTGAAATTCCCCAATTAAATACTAAATTAGAAATAATGAAAACCCAAAGAGAGATTAGTAAAATTGAAATTAAGAAAACTATTGAATTAATAAATAAAACTAAGAGCTGGTTTTATGAAAACACCAATAAAATTGAGAGATCCTTAGTCAATATGATACAAAAAAGAAAACCAAATTATGAGTATCAAAAATGAAAAGGTTGAATCTGCTTCCAATGAAGAGGAAATTAGAACAATAATTAGGAATTATTTTGCCAAATTGTATGCACATAAATTTGACAATCTTAGTGAAATGGATGAATATTTACAAAAATATAAGTTGCCCACATTAACTGAAGAGGAAGTAAATTACTTAAATAACCCCATCTCAGAAAAATAAATTGAACAAGTCATCAGAGAAATCCCTAGGAAAAAATCTTCAGGGCCATATGGATTTACTAATGAATTCTATCGAACATTTAAAGAAAGAATGATTCCAACACTCTATAAACTATTTGAGAAAATTAGTGAAGGAGTCCTACCAAATTCTTTTTTATGACACAAATATGGTACTGATACCTAAATCAGGAAGAGATAAAACAGAGAAAGAAAATTATAGACCAATTTCACTCATGAATATAGGTGCAAAATTTTAAAATAAAATATTAGTAAAAAGACTACAGCAGCTTAAGACAAGAATAATACACTTTGATAAGGTGGGATTTATTCCAGGAATCCAAGGATGGTTTAATATTATAAAAACCATCAGTATAATATTATGAAAACCATCAGTATAATTGATCATATCAACAATAAAACTAGCAGAAAACACATGGTTATCTCAATAGATGCAGAAAAGGCTTTTGACAAAGTACAACATATTAAAAACACTAGGAAGTATAGGAATAAATGGAGCCTCCCTTAAAATAATTAGTATCATCTATTTAAAGCCATCAGCAAGTACTATATGTAATGGGAATAAGCTAGAAGCATTTCTTATAAGATCAGGGGTGAAACAAGGATGGTCCGCCATCACCCCTCTTATTCAATCTGGTACTAGAAGTGTTTGCAGTATCAATTAGAGAACAATAAGAAATCAAAGGAATCAAATTAGGCAAAGAAGAGACCAAGCTATTACTCTTTACAGATGATATGATGATATATTTAGAGAATCCTAGAGAATCAAGTAAAAAATACTACTTGAGACAAATAAATTTGGCAAAGTTGCAGGATATAAAATAAAGCCACATAAATCCTTGGCATTCCTGTATATTTCTAATGAAATCCAACAGCAAGAGATAGAAAGAGAAATCCCATTTAAAGTTAGTGTAGACATTGTAAAATATTTGGGAATCTATCTGAAAAAAAGTAACCCAGGACCTACCTGAACACAATTACAAAACACGTTTTACACAAATAAAATCAGGTCCAACAAATTGGAAAAAAAAAAACATCAGTTGTTTGTGGCTGGGTCAAGCTAATATAATAAAATGACAATTTTACCTAAATTAAATTACATGTTTAGTGCCATACCAATCAATTTACCAAAAAATTACTTTATAGAAGTAGAAAAAATTGTAAAAAAATTCATTTGGAAGAACAAAAGGCCTAGAATATCAAGGGAATTAATGAAAAGAAATGTTAGGGAAGGTGCTTTAGCTATACCAGATTTTAATCTGTCTTATAAAGCAGCAGTCATCAAAACTACTTGGTACTGGCTGAGGAATAGAGCAGTGGAACAGATTGGGAACATGGGACTCAGCAGTCAATGACTATAGTAATCTACTGTTTGTTAAACCCAACGACCACAGTTTTTGTGAAAAGAACTCATTATTTGACAAAAACTGCTGGGAAAACTGGAATATAGTATGGCAAATACTGAGGGCCTAGACCGTTACTTAACACCATATACCAAAATCAAGTCTAAATGGGTGCATGATTTAGGCATAAGGGCTGATACTGTAGGTAATATGGGAAAGCAAGGGATGGTTTACCTATCAGATTTATGGAGAGGGGAAGACTTTATGACCAAACAAGAATTAGAGAGCATTATAAAATGCAAAATAGATAATTTTGATTACATGAAATTGCAAAGCTTCTGTAAAAAACAAAGCCAATGTAATCAAGATTAAGAGGAAAGTGGAAAATTGGGAAAGAATTTTTACAAACAATGTTTCTGAAAAAGGCCTCATTTCTAAAATATACAGAGAATTGAGTCAAATTGAAAAGAATATAAGTCATTTCCCAATTGATAAATGGTCAAAGTATATGAACAGGCTGTTTTCAGAAATTAAAGATACCTATAAGCATATGAAAAAAATGCTCTAAATCACCATTTATCATAGAAATGCAAATCAAAACAATTCTGAGGTTCCACATCTCACCAGTCAGATTGGCTAAGAAGACAAAACAGGAAAATTATAAATGCTGGAGAGGATGGGAAAAATTGGAACACTGATGCATTGTTGATGGAGTTGTGAACTTTTTCAACCATTCTGGAGAGCAATTTGGAACAATGCCCAAAGGGCTATAAATATACCCTTTGACACAGCAATACCACTCCTAGCATTGTATTTGAAAGAGATCATAGAAGTGGGAGGAAGACCCATATGTACAAAAATATTTATAGCAGCACTTTTTGTGGTGGCAAAAAATTGGAAATTAAGGAGATGCCTATCAATTGGGGAATGGCTAAACAAGTTGTGGTATATGACTGTAATGGATTACTATTGTGCTATAAGAAAGGAGGAGCAGATGGATTTCATATTTACCTGGATAGGCTTCTATGAACTGATGCTGAGTAAGAAGACCAGAACCAGGAGAAATCTGTACATAATTACAGTCACAACATATGTGTGACGACCAGCTTTGATAAACTGGACTCTTGTCAGCAATACAGGGTTATAAGACAACTACAAAAGACTCATGACAGACAGAGATGTCTACATTCAGAGAAAGAACTAGAAAGAAAAGAGTTTGTGAGGGTGGAGCCATGATGGCAGAGTAGAAACAGCATTTCCAGGGTGCTCCTGCTCACACCACTTCAAATATATATAAATGGGGATTCTGAAAAAAAACTCTGGAGCTCCACAATCCGCAAAATGACAAAGAGAAGCTAAACTCCAGCTCAGGACAGACTGGCAGCTTGGCAGGGAGCAGCCAGCACAGTGCTCTGAAAGCCAAGCCCAGGCCCAAGTGAGTCTGAGATTTTAGCTCTGTAGTGGCCAGACCAGCAACTGGCTAGAGGGACCCCAGAACACCAGCAGCTGTGGTGTTTCCAGAATTATCAACACATTGATGCCTAGGACAAAGTGAGAGATCAGTGCCCTAAGGACTTTGGGACCAGTATTTGGGAGCGAGACAGCTTCTTCCCCTGGGGATGAGAAGCTGTTGAGGAGCTCTTTCACAGCTGCCACTTTGCAGCTTCAGTTGCACCTTCAGCTCCTGGCCTGCAAACTTTAGGGGGATCTGGTGAGCAGTTTTGGGGGTAATCAATCTTGCTTTAACCTTCTTGGATCTGGATTGTGGTCTGGGGTAGAGGTCCTGTTGTGTATGACCAGCTTGCCAGAGCATGTGGAGGCTTCAGGCAGGGCATGAAAGATCTTGGTGCTGAATGCAATGGAAATGCTGATTTGAATATCTTCCCTTCCCCTAGGCCCTTTGGTTGGCTTAAGTGACTCTGAGAACCTTCTTTAATTTGAAAATATACTCTGCCCCCTAATAGGCTGAATGTGGTCAGATGGAGCCTGTGGTAGGAGGCTTGGTTTTCAGGAATGACCACACCTTGATGTTGTGTGATTGGGCAATGGGTCAAGAGGGTGGTTACATTCTCTGACCCAGGAGAAGGCTATATGATTCCTGATGTGAGGCTTTGCTTTGGGGCTCACTTTGAGAAGTGTTGTGTGATTTGACCAGATGAGACTCTGGGCAGGCATTGATAACCCCCTGGCTTTGAAAACCCAAATGTTGATACTTCCCTCTCTGGTAACTGTGATGTGGTATTGATATAATGGTTGGACAGTTTGGAAGCCTGTCTGTTTGATTAGTATGTATACTCTGAAGTTTGGGGTGCTGACCTCTTCCCCCTGAACTAGGTAATATATGTTTGCTTGACTAAAGTAAGCTTGTTAAGCCATTTTGAGTTGCTTTCCTTTACAAAAGCAGATCTAAGAACCTGTGCTGGCAGACACTCTGGGGATGCTGGGGTGCTTGCTGCTACAGATGGAGATCTTGGCGTGTGTGACCAGCTTGTCAGGGCATGTGGGGGCTTCAGAGAGGGCACCCAACTGATACCTCTAGCAGCTGAGAAACCCCAGTATCTGGGATGGAAGATCCTCTGGCTGGTGGCAGAGTCCTAGTGTGGCAACAAGCTGAAAAGTCAAGTAATTGAGTGACAACATGCCTAGGCAAAGGAAACAAAATAAACAGAAAAATTCAACATTAGATTCCTAATTTGGGGGCAAAGAGGATCAAAGCATGGAACAGGAAGAAGACTGTGAGCTCAGAACACCTGCACCTAAAGCCCCAAATGAAAATACTAGCTGGTTACAGGCCATAGAGGACTTTAAGAAGCAGATAAGAAAAGTGGGGAAAAATTGGGAAGAGAAATGAGAAAAATGCAAGAAAAGTATGAGAGTCAACAGCCTGACTGAGGAAAATAATAGACTAACTCAAATGGCAAAAGAGGCTCAAAAAGGCAATGAGGAGAAGAATGCCTTAAAAGCCAAATTTGCCAGATGGAAAAAGAATCTCAAAAGCTCACTGAGGAGAATCATTCCTTTAGAATTATACTGGAGCAAATGGAAGCTAGTGACTTTATGAGAAATCAAGATGCTATTAAGCAGATCCAAAAAAATGAAAGAATAGAAGGCAATGTGAAATATCTCATGGGAAAAACCACTGACCTGGAAAATAGATCCAGGAGAGATAATCTAAAAATTATTGGACTACCTGAAAACCATGACCAAAGAAAAAATCTAGAAACCATCCTTCAAGGAATTTTCAAGGACCCTGATATTTTAGAACCAGAGGGCAAAATAGAGGTTGAAAGAATCCACAGATCACCTCCTAAAAAAAGATCCCAAAAAGAAAACTCCCAGGAATATTATAGCCAGGTTCCAGAATCCCCAGATCAAGGAGAAAATACTACAAGCAGCCAGGAAGAAACAATTTCAATATTGAGGAAACACAATCAGAATAACCCAGAACCTGGCAGCTTCTACACTGAGGGATCAAAGGGCATGGAATATGATATTCCAGAGGGCAAAAGAGCTGGGATTGAAGCCAAGGGTCACCTACCCAGCAAAACTGAGTATCTTGTTTCAGGGGAAAATATGGTCATTCAGTGGAATAGAGGACATTCAAGCATTCTTGAGGAAAAAAAAACAGAGTTGAATAGAAAATTTGACATTCAGACAGAAGAAGGAAGAGATGCTTGAAAATGTAAACAGGGAAAAGAAATCAAAAGGAACTTATCCAAGTTGAACTATTTACATTCCTATATGGAAAAACCATAACTGTAACTGATGAAACCTTTCTCAGTATGAAAATAGTTGAAGAAGGGTATATGGGCATAGGAATACATATGTGAATGTGTGTATATATGTTTACAGGTATACATAGATAGAGGGCATAGGTCGAATTTAATAGGAAGGGATGATACTTAAAAGGTGCAATTAAGAGGTGAAAAAGGAATATAATTAGAGGGGATGGGGAGAGACAGAAAGGGGTAAACTATACCATATAGAAGAGGCAAGGGGGAACGATTGCAAGGGAGGGTAAGAACAGGAAAGCAAAAGGGGAAAACAATATTCTCATTGAATTTGGCTCAGGGAGACAATGACATACATACTAATTGGGATATCTCTACAGGAGAGTAGGGGAGAGGGGCACTAGAGGGGGGATGATGGAAGGGAAGGCATGCTGGGGGAGAGGGAGTTTGGAAGTACCCACGTTTTAAAAGGGGCAGCATCAAAGTAGGGAATGGGCCAAGTGGGGTGTGGGATAGGTTTGAGGGGAATATAGTCAGTCTTTTACAATATATCTACTATGGTAATGCTTTGCATAGCTATACATGTACAACATATCTTGAACTGCTTATCTTCCCAGCAAGAGTGGATGGCAAGGGAGGAAGGGAATGAACGTGGAATTCTAAGTTTTAAAATAAAATGTTTTAAATACATATATATATATATGCATATATACTATTATTAAACTATTTTACATATAATTGGCAAATAATATATATAGGCACTGGGGCACAGAGATTCGTCTTACCCTAATGGAAAAGTCAAAGGGGGTATAGGAGAAGATATGGGAGAGAGCAGATTGTATGAGGGGATATCCTATGGGACTGCTATTCCAGGGTGGTGGATAGGGGGAAAATGGGGAAAAAATTGTAACTCAAAATCTGGCAGAAATGAATGATGTAAACCAGAAGTTAATAAAGCATTTGAAAAAAAAAGAATAGAGTTTGTACGCAGATTGAAGCAAACCACCTGCTCACTCTCTTTTTCTTGTTTGGTTTTGTCTCCTCTTTCCCATTGTTCATTCCATCTGTTACAATCTTTCTTTATAACCAAATATCTATTGTGAATGTATTTGCAGATCCTATACTTCATTTTTTTTTAAAGCAATTGGGGTTAAGTAACTTGCTCAAGGTTACACGGCTAGTCATTATTTATGCGTGGGTGCTTATTTTCTGAGGCCGGATCTGATCTAGGGTCATCCAAACTCCGAGGCCGGCACTCTTACTGCGCCACCTAGCCGCCCCTTTAGGGCAATTGGGGTTAAGTAACTTGCCCAAGGTTACACGGCTAGGTTTTTGTTTGTGTGGATTAGGTGTCGGAGGCCGGCTCCGAACTCAGGTCCTTCTGATTCCAGGGCCGGCGCTCTATTCACTGCGCCACCTAGCCGCCCCCCTATACTTCATTTTATACTGCCATGGGGAAGGTAGTGTGGGAGGGGGAGAAAATTTGAAACTCAAGGAATTGTAGAATTGAATCTTGTAAACTAAAAAAACAAACAAATTAATAAAGACCAAAAAAAAAAAAAAAACAAACCACAGTCATCTGGATCCAAACAGGTCAAAGCAAAATTGGTTACCCTCTGAATGGTTGCTTCATCTCCCTACAATCTGTAGTCCAGGAGCTTTGGAAGCAGCCACTAGGCAGTGGCTGTAGCCACTGCACCTCCTCAGCTTCTAGGTTGGGGTGGGGTTAGCAGCAGCCAGACCATACTCCCCCTGTTCCCAACAAAGTTCCTCACTTACCCTTTACTTTGTCTTTGGCATTTATGGATTGAGAAGTTTGGAAACTGCTACAGCTGCTGGTGATTTTCTCTTGTGAAGTCTGCTCCAGTAATGGCTGGTTGGGGCTGTCCTGGGGGGTACAACCATGGCTCAGTTGGGACTGTGCTTGGCTCCCAGCGTGCTGCAATGGACGCTTCCTGCCAGCCTGCTGGGGTTCCTTCATCAGCATATTTGTTTCTCTCTGTCATTTTGTGGGTTCTGTAGCTCTAAAGACTTTTTAGCATCATTTTTTACCTCTATTGGAGCAGGTGGAAGCTGGAGCTATGTGGAAGTCCTGTTTCTACTCTGCCATATTGGTTCTGCCTGAACAGGCAGTTTTAAGAAAACAAAATCAAAATATCAAGAATCACATGAAAAAAATCTAATTTACTATTGGGTAGACAAATACAAATGAAAGCAATTCTGGGGTACCACCTCCCACCTGTCAGATTTACTAGCATTAGAAAAAACATCAAAAGACAAATACTAGAGGGGATGTGGAAAAGAAGGGCCAGTAATGTACTGTTGATGGTGTATTGAATGGGTTCAACTATCCTGGAGAGCAATTTGGAACTATTCCCAAAGGGCTATAAAACCATTTGACCCAGAAATACTACTAGTAGGTCTGTATCCCCAAGAGATTAAAGATATTTGTACAAAAATGTATATAGCTATTCTCTCTCTCTCTCTCTCTCTCTCTCTCTCTCTCTCTCTGTGTGATGGCAAAAATTGAAAATCAAGGGGAGAGCCATCAATTGATAACTGACTGAACAAGTTATGGCATATGATTGTATTGGAGTACTATTACACTATAAGAAATGAGGAGGATGGCTTCAGGAAAAAAAATGGGAAAACTTATATGAACTGATGCAAAGTGAAGTGAACAGAATCAAAAGAACACTGTAGACAGTAACAACAATATTGCAAGGATGATCAACTGTGAAAGACTTAGCTGCACTAATCAAGAAAATTATCCAAGGCAGTTCCAAAGGAGTCATGATGAAAACTTCCATCCATCTTCAGACAGTACTGATAAATGCTGAATACACATTGAAGCATACTTTAAAAAATACTTTCTTTTTCTTTTTTGTCTGTTTTTATTTTTGCTACATGATTAACACAGAAATATGTTTTACATGAATTCATGTTTACAGCCAAAATCATATTGCTTGCCTTCTCAATGTTGAGGAGTTACAGAAGGAAGGAGAGAATCTGATATTAAATATTCTGTGGAATGAACGTAAAATTTAAAAAAAAATTGTAAAATACATTGACTAAATTGTATTCAATAAAACGCATATTTAAACAAAGTTAATAAAATATAGTAAAACAACAATAACAACAAAATATGTTTTCATTTTTATATGTGCATCATTACTTCAAGTCCAGGTGCTGTAGAAGCTATAGAATTTTATGTTCTTTAAATTTTTAATCTATTTATTCTCTTCTATCAAATTTTCCACCACTTCTTTTTTGTTCCAAGTATTAGTCTCTTTTTTACTTTTGTAGGGAGATTCTTCCATCATAGATTCAATTTTTCCTTCCAAACTATGTTTTGTTATTCTGCACTGAATTCTTTATTGTCTCTGTTGAACACCCAATTTCTGATCTGTATCAATTCATGATGTTTTTTTCTATTTTGAGTTTTCTTTCTTTTTTGAGCCCATTTAGAAATTTCTTCTTATTTCTTCTTTTTTGGTGATGGTGGTGTTATACTCAGAATTCTTTCTTTCATTGCAATTTTCTCTTTATATTATGATAGCAATAATGATTCACGGTCTTTGTGATTTTTTATCTATTTTTCCTTTTGAGTATTAGCATCCTTGAAGTTGCTTTATTTTTTTGTTGATCTTGTATTGATTTTTTCTTTTGTTATCTGTGGTGTTTGATCTTATTATATTCCTGGTCACTTACTGTCTACTCCCTCCCTATTTACTGATGTCTCTTATCCCCTAAGTTTGAGCTGTAGGGCTACCTCATTCTCCTCAGATGGGGATATAGGATACTACAGTCCACTCCCTGTCCTGAGTGAATACCCTGTCTTTGGGGTATGGGACTGGTCCTCGCTTCGTTTCTGAAATAGTCACTTGCGAAGTCAAGGTTAAGTGGATTCTTCCCTCCATTTCCTTCCTTCTCTGGCTTCCAGTCAGAGTCAGCAGGCAGATTTACTATAGCAACAGGGGTCCCTACCCTCTAGGGCTGCTGGGCTTGAGTTTTGTAAGTGGCTTATGGCCACTCTCTTTTTTTTCCCTTGTTCCTCTACGTCTTGCTGTTGCCTTGATACCTCTTTCTCCACTGACTGGAAGTGTTCTCTCATACCCAGATTCTTATCTCTGCGACAGGGAAAAGGATGTTTACTCTGGAGTCAGACCTGGTTTCAAAGCCCAGCTCTCTCTCTTCTTGCCTGTATTACCCTAGAGAACTCATTTCACCTCACCAGTTTTCCATTTCTTCACCTTAAATTCAAGTAGTTGAATAAAATGAAATCAGAAATCTCTATGATTTCTGTGATACACGAATGCGGAGGAATGACATAGCAAAAGAACTGGAAAATGTGAGCTTAAGGTGGGGTGGGTCCATGTCTATCCTCCAATCCTTGGGAGTTGTGTGCCCATAGGGAAGGAACTTCATGTGCATAAGCCTCACTTTCTCCATCTGCAAAATGTGGGGAGATATTAAAAATTACTGGCAAGATTAGCCATAGACAGTGGCTATGACCATCACAACATAGGATGTATAAATTCCTTTATTAATTCTGAAATACTCCCTAAAATGCCAGCTCTTCTTCTTTAGGTGAAGAATGGTACTCTGTTCTAAAAAGAAAGTCTGAATTTCTGGGCTGTCTTATGGCAGCTATTTTCCTTTGGCCAGGGACATGACTCCTCTCAAGGGGGAGGACACACCTGAATCCTCAAGCTGCTCCTTCTTGTCTTGTTCCTCCCTTTGTAAGGAAAAGGGTACTAAAGCAAGGCAGGGACAGGGTGGGGCATGGGACAAAGTGCACCAAGGCCCTAGGCTGGTGACAATTTCTGATCTTCAGATTCAGAGAAGGAAAATACCAAAGGAATGTGGTATTTAGAGTTAGAAGGAACCTGGGAAACCATCTCAACTACTGGTATCCAACTCCAATAGAAGTAATGGCCACTAAGCCATATGTACAGATTCCTGTGGGCCACATATTGACTTAGAAAATCACATATTAACATTATCTAGGTCCTATTTATCTATACTTGTTTTATTTAATATTTCCTAATTACATTTTAATTTGGTTCAGAAGACACTTGGGAGTGTGGCGGGCTCTACTCTAAACCATATCCTTCCTTTTACAGATGAGGGAACTGAGGACCAGAGAGGTGGAATGTCTTGTTCAAATCATATGCCTAGGAAACTGAAAAAGCTATTTATTCTCTTCTATCAAAATTTCCACCACTTTTTTATTATGGATATTAGTCTAACTTTTACTCTTCCATCATAGATTCAAATCTGGCACCACTCATTTCCAGGAGTAGCAAAGACTCTTGGTTTATCCTCTTTTCATTTGCCCTGGGGTTCCTTGGGCTCCAAAACACTGTGCAGATACAGGACACATCATGATAGATTGATACACACCAAACAAAAAGCCACGAACACAGCTGGTGCTTACTAAAAGCTCATTAACCCAACTTGAACCCTGCAACCTTGGCTTTGCTGGCAATTTCTTAATCTTTAAATAACAACAATTCCCTCCACTGGCCAAGTCAATGGAGTTGAATAGCAGATGTTTTCATAAGGAAGGGAAATTTTAAAAAAAGGAAAAGGAAAAAGGAAGAAAATTATATGGCTCGTGTTTGACAGGAATAAAAGAAAAACAAACCTTAATCAGAAGCATCTCCCACTGAGTGACAGGCACCGGCATCACCTGTTTGCACAATCAGGCTCCTCCCCACTCCTGCCCTGAGACAGACACAAAGCAGTGAGTGTCATGCCTGATGGCAGGATTGCTGATGGCAGCTTGGGAGCTAGAGATTCTGTACAGAGAGGCGACGCCGGCTGGAAAGAAGGCAAGAGTTCAAGTCCTCCTTTGGACAGAGATGATTTGTGTGAATTATTTTAACTTTTCAGCAAACTCAGCAAGTGTCTGAATTCATTACAGAGAGGTCAGATATTTGACTTCGAACAGTGAGATGCTCTTTGCAGAGTTGTGTATATGTCATAGTAGTGACTATACCTTCACGAACATGGAAATCTTTCCAGGGAAAACTCCTTCCATTGCCCTGGGGCAGCTGCTCCTCCATAGTGGGTGGGCTTAAGCAGTGCCAGGAGGCTTATGGCGATAAGGACAGGAGCTGTGATTTATCATATGGGAAACCCCCAGGTGAGGAACCTCTCTCCATTATTGGAGAGCACATTGCCATTTCTGCAACTTGGAATCTACAAGAATTGCCTAGAGGGACTTGTTCCCAGTCACATAAACAGTATATGTCAGAGACAGATCTGGAACCCAGATCTTAGTGGCATGGATTTCAGCATTCTACCAATCAAAGGCTTGCATTGCCACAAAATAGGATCCCTTTGGAAATTCTAAAATGCTCCTTATTAGAATATAACATTTATTTTGAGATATGTTCTCCAAAGGACCCCATTTGAAGTATAAGTATGCTAACCCTACCAGATAGGAACTAAGCAACTTCCATGGGCACATTAACAGAGAGCAATCATGAAGGAAAGAAATATTTTTAGAAAATTTTGTTAAGAAAGACACAGAAACAGGTTCTGGGTTAGGAAAGGGAGTCACAGGAAGGGAGGAGGAGATGGAAGCCACAAGGAGTGAGACTCTGAGTGGGTGTTAGTGGGAGATAGTTGATATTTGTCTTACTTTACTAATTCTTTGATTTAACTAGTGTGAGTTTTCTCACAGCAGATACCAGTGCAGTTCTCAGCACAGATCCCAGATTGGAAGACTTTGTAGAGGTGAGGTTATGGACCATTATATTTCCCAGCTGATGTCCCAATTTCCAAAAAAGAGTTTCCTTCATCTTAGTCCAGCTGGTCCTCAGATGGTAGACACAAGGTGATGAATCAGAGAATGTCCCTTAAATCTAGAACTGGAAATGACCTCATCTAATCCACCCCTCCTTATTTGATACAGGAAGGAACTAAGGTGCATGGAAGTGAATGAGTGGTGCATTATTCCCAGGGTAGCAAGCATTAAAGCTGAGGCTGGAACCAGTCTCTCTGACCCAGACCCAGGATCCTTTCCATTGGCCCCTTGATGGACCTGTACTCTTAGACTTCCTCCCTTGGTAGATCCTGCCAGATCTTGAGCTAAACTGGTGCCAGTTTTTCAAACTAAGGTCACCTCTACATTGCTGTGAGCCATCGGGGAAGGCACTTTATCCTCTCTCCTTGCCTGGGGCCAGACCTGCTGGGAGCCATGGGTCTGTAAGACAATCTAAGTGTTTGCATTAGGTATGAAATTAAACTATATTTATAGCTTGTCTCCAAGTGGTCTGTGGATTGTTCTCTGGTGTTATTAATGTTTATAATCTGATGTTGTTTATACTTTTGTTCTTGATACAAATCAATAATTTACTCATGACATTGAACAAAACCAGAACTCTGCCAAATGAATCATCCCATAAATACAGGTGAGATGGGGTGAGGCCGGGAGAACAGGCCTTGGCTTGAAGGCCTAGCAGTGATCCATGAACTCCCAAAGTCTGTAAAATGCTGGCCAATGTGAGGCTATTTCAAAACATTTATTCAAATTCATTAGCCAAGTGCTGTCAAGATGAGAATCAACAAGAAAATCAGTTCAGTTGAAGGTCTATATTTTACTGCTTTAACTAAGTGGTGGGTACAGGAAGACCCAAAGTCTCATTAACTGAACTGTTTAAGGCACGTGAAAATGTATATACACGAAGAAGTGTGAGTTTTGTTGTGTTTCATTTTCTAAAGAAATCTGATTTCTCCAGGACTCCTTTCATTAGGCAGGCTCTTGGTTCTCAAAATCCATCCAGGTAATTGACTTCTGACAAGACAGTGTACACATCTCACAAATATCAGAAAGAAAATAGGCAAAAGTTAAGCTATCATTTGAAAGATGGGGAGAGGCTCCCACATCCTCCAATTCATGTAAAAGGTGACTCTGAACAAACTTTGGAGCTACAGAACCAAAAAATGACACAGAGAAGCTAACCTCCCACTGAGGACAGCCTGGCAGGCCGAAGGTAAGGGGCCAGCACAGTACTCTGGGAGCTTAGCCCAACCCCTTCAGAGGCAGAGGTTTTAGCCTCAGGGTGGGACTGACCAGCCACCAGCTAGATGGACTTCAGATCACCAGAAGCTGTGGCAGTTTTCTGAATAATCAACACATAGGGGCTAAGGACAAAGTGAGAGGTCAGTGCAGTGTGGACTTTGGGATCCAGTAGCTTGGGAGTGGGGTATGCCTTTGCCCCCAGAGTGAGAAGCTGTTGAGGCACCATGGCCACACAGTCACAGCCATGTGGCAGCATCAGCTCCTATCCTGCAGATTGTAGAGGCCCAAGCAACCACTCTGAGGGTTAATCACTCTTGCTTTAACTTACTGGGATTGCAATTTAGGGTGGAGGTCCTGGGGTTTTCAACCAGCTTGAGTCCTACTGTGGCAAAAAGCCCCAAAGTCAAGTAACTGAGTGGCAACATGAGCAGGTAAAGGAAGCAAAGCAAGCAGACCAACCCAACTTTACTCTTCTATTCTGGGGACAAAAAGGATCAAAGAAAGGAACAGGAGGAAGACAATGAAATCAGAACTCCTGCACCAAAAGCTTCCAAGAAAACTATGAGTTGGTTACAGGCCATAGAGGACCTTAAGAAGGATTTTGAAAACCAAATAAGACAAGTGGAGGAAAAACTGTTAAGAGAAATGAGAACGATGCAAGAAAATTATGAAATGAGAGTCAACAACCTAACTGAAGAAAATAACACCTTAAAAATAGACTAACTCAAATGGCAAAAGAGGCCCAAAAAGCCAATGAGGAGAAGAATGCCTTATAAAGCTGAATTTGCCAGATAGAAAAAGAATCTCAAAAGCTCACTGAAGAGAATCATTATTTGAGAATTAGACTGGAGCAAATGGAAGCCAGTGACTTTATGAAGAATCAAGATACTATTAAACAGATCCAAAGAAATGAAAAAAAAAAATAGAAGGCAATGTGAAATATCTCATTGGGAAAACCACTAACCTGGAAAATAGATCCAGGAGAGATAATTTAAATTTATTGGACTACCTGAAAGATATTATCAAAAAAAAAAAAAAAAGAAACTAGAAAACATCCTTCAAGAAATCCTCAAGGAAAATTGCCCTGATGTTTTAGAACCAGAGGGTAAAATAGAGGTTGAAATAATCCGTTGATCACCTCTTGAAAAAGATCCCAAAAAGAAAATTTCTAGGGGTATTATAGCCAGGTTCTGGAATTCCCAGATCAAGGAGAAAATATTACAAGCAGCCAGGAAGACACAATTTGAATATTGTGGAAACACAATCAGGATAACACAAGAACTGGCAACTTGTACACTGAGGGATCAAATGGCTTGGAATATGATATTCTGGAGGTCAAAGGATCTGAGATTAAAACCAAGAATCACATACCCAGCAAAACTGAGTATCATGTTTCAGGGGAATATATGGTTATTCAGTGGAATAGAGGACTTTCAAGCATTCTTGATGAAAAAAACAGAGTTGAATAGAAAATTTGACATTCAGATACAAGAAGCAAAAGAAGCATGAGAAGGTAAACAGGGAAAAGAAATCATAAAGAACTTATCAAAGTTGAACTATTTACAGCTCTACATGGAAAAACAATAATTGTAACTGATGAAACTTTTCTCAGTATGAGAAGAGTTGAAGGGAATAGAAATGTGTGTGTGTGTGTGTGTGTGTGTGTGTGTGTGTATGTGTGTATATGTAGGTATGTATATGTATATATATATATGTGTATATATATATATATGTCTCTATAGGAGGGTATATGGGTATATGAATACATATGTGAATGTATGTATATATGTGGACAGGTATACATAGATAGATGGCACAGGACCAATTGAATAGGAAGGGATGATACTTAAAAGCTGAAATTAAGAGGTGAAAGAGTGAGAGGAGATAAGGAGAGACAGAATGGGGTAAACTATCTCATATAAAAGAGGCAAGAGAAAATGGCTATAATGAAGGGGAAGAACAGGAAGGCAAAAGGGATTGGTTCAACCTTATTCTCATTGAATTTGGCTTAGTGAGGGAATGACATACACACTTAATGGGGTATCTCACCCTACAGGAGCATAGGGGGGAAGGGGATGAAAAGGGGGATGATGGAAGGGAGGGCAGCCTGGGCGGGGAGGGAAGGTGGAAGTATTCACTTTTGAAAAGGGACAGGATCAAAGTAGAGAATAGAACAAGTGGGAGGTGGGAGGGGAGGGAGGGAAATATAGTCAGTCTTTGACAATATATCCACTATGGAAATGTTTTGCATAGCTACACATGTACAACCTATAATGAATTGCTTATCTTCCCAGTAAGGGTGGCTGACAAGGGAGGAAGGGAATGAATCTGGAATTCAAAGCTTTAAAATCAAATGTTTAATATATATATGCTATTATTAATATTATTTTACATGTAACTGGGAAATAAGATATACAGGTATAGAGATAGACTGTGCCCTACTGGAAAGTTGGAGGGGGTATGGGAGAATATATGGGAGACAGCAGATTGGAACAGGGGATATCCAGTGGTATTACTATTTTGGGGTGGTGGGTAGGGGGAAAATGGGGAGAAAATTTGTAACTCAAAATCTTGCGGAAATGAATGATGTAAACTAGAAGTTAATAAAGCATTTGATAGAAAAAAGAAATATGGGGAGAAAAAATGCTCAAGAAGATTCTACAAACAAGTGTTTTTGGAAGACAACTGGTGTGACTTTATCTCCTGCAGGAGGTAGGAAGAGAAAAGAAGGGAAAGTAACTTTCCACAGACCCAGACCTATTTACCAAGGTTTCGAGTTGTTTTTGCTTATTAGTTTTTTTTTTTTTTTGTTGTTGTTGTTGTTTTTTGGAGGGCAATTGGGGTTAAGTAACTTGCCCAAGGTCACACAGCTAGGGTTTTGTTTGTGTGTGCATTAAGTGTCTGAGGTCGGATCTGAACTCAGGTCCTTCTGACTCCAGGGCCGACGCTCTACTCACTGCACCACCTAGCTGCCCCCTGCTTATTAGTTTTGACTGGCACCAGCAATTTCATCAAAGTAGTGAACCCTCAGTATGAGACCTCCCTCTCTCAATGTGAATCACCTGATCTTCCAAAACTTATTAGTCTTAGAGATGAGACAGTGAGAGGCCAATCTACTTCCTCATGATAACTTAGCTGTTAAGTATCTGAGTAGGACTGAAACAAAGTCTTTCTGACTCTAGGGAATAATATTATAATGCTCTTGACATCATATGAAATTACATTTTTCCTCTGATGTTCTTGATTACCTCACATTCTGGAAGTATGGAATCTATCAATTTATTCAACAGGCAATCTTTAAGCATTATATGAGGCACTGTACTAGATGTTAGGGGTAGATACAGAGCTAAAATATAAAAAGTTCCTGCTCTCAAGGACTTTGCACTCTCTTGGGGGGAAATAAGACACATAAGGAATAGTACACATGAAATGTAGGCAAAGAACTCCCAAAGGGAATATGAGCAGGGCGTGGGCATCATGGTAAGTTTCCTAGAAGAGGGGGGTGATTTATTTGTGCTTTGAAGGAAGCCTAGGATTCTGTGAGGTAGTGATGATGGGGTGGGGGAGGCATTGGAAGCTTGATGGGAGGCCCAGACATCTGCAGAACACTGTATTGTTGAATTCAAGAAATAGTTAAAAAGGCACTTTGACTGGAAAGGAAGGTAGAAAGCATGCAGGCCACATTGGGCCTTGATGACTGGCAAGCTAACCTGGAGGAGGGCTAGGAGGGGCTTTCAAGGCCCACCACAGGAGTTGGTGTTTCATATTAAAGGTGATAGATAAAAAGATACTGGAGATTTGGGAGCAGGAGAATCACATGGTCAGCTCTGGAATTTAGAAGGTCACTTTTTTAGCTGTGGGGAGGAAGATTTAGAGAGGTGAGAACCTGAGGGCAGGCAGATCAATTAGGAGGCTAAGCTCATCTCCAGATGAGAAAGGATTTGGATGTGAATTAGAGTGATGACCAGTTGAGTTAAGGGAAGGGGATAGATGTTGTTCAGGCAGAAGCAGCATGGCTTGGTAACTGATTGTTTGGAGGGAGAGAGAGAGAGAGAGAGAGAGAGAGAGAGAGAGAGAGAGAGAGAGAGAGAGAAACAGAGAGACACAAAGACAGACAGAGAAAGACATAGAGACAGAGAAAAAGAGACAGGGAGATAGAGATGGAAGGACAGAGAGTAGAGAGTCAGGGAAAGGAAAAAGGAGAATGATAGAGGATCACTTTAAGGTTGCAAACCTAGACAACTGGGAGAATGGAAGCCCTTAGTAAAGAACAAGTGAATTAGGAGGAGGGAAAGATGTGTGTGTGTGTGTGTGGGGGGGGATAATGATCTTTAATAATTTGCAAATAGATATCTTGGTCTATGAGTATCTTCCTAACCCTCTTTCTTCTTATCACTGCCTTCATTTCATAACAACTGCCTTTCAAAAATGTGTGATTTTACAATCTGACTGGGAATTTTTCTCTTTTGTCTTTGGTATGGTGAACTCGAGATGCTTATGGGACATCCTATTGGAGAAATCTAATAAGCAGCTGGTCTTGCCAACCTGGAGCTCAGGAGAGAGACTAGGACTGGATATATACATGTGGAAGTCAGCTAAATAGAGATGCTAATTGAACTGAGGTCAGCTGATGAGATTGTTAAATGTGAAGTAGGAAGAAATAGAACCCTTCATTACACCCACACATTGGGGAGGGGGTGTGAATGAGGATTCAGCAAAGGAAACTCGGAAGGAGCAGCCAGCTTGGTAGGAGGAGAATGAAGAGACAGTAGGAGGAGGAAAACCCAGGGAGGATGTATCTGAGAAAAGGGGATGGTCAACAGTGTCAAAGGCTTCAGAGTACAATGCAAAGAATCAAGTTAACTCTGAAATGTTGGAAATTAGAGGCTTTCAAAGGTTGTGTAAGACATGTTCTGGAGAGGTTTATGGTTAATTTAACAGAGGTTTAGTTGCAGTTAAATTGACCAAAAATAATTAGAGCTGAAAAAGTTGAGGGTTTTTTTTTTTTTGGTTTAATTGAAGTGGTTAACTTCGCCATTAAATTATTCAAACTACTGAAAATTTATAAACACAGATTCACATATGAATTTCTGGAATTCAATCTGGCAAATATTTATTCAGTGGCTACTATGTATAAGTCAATGTACTCAGTGATGAGTGGACTTGGCCTCAGGAATGAGTCATCCCTAATCTCTGGGAAATATGACTTTATTTTTCAAAAGAGTTTTGTCTTTCATGGCTGAAAAGTTTTGAAATGCTACATTATTATCACTGTGTGTGTGTGTGTGTAGATGTGTGTGTAATACACACAAATATATATATATATATATATATATATATATATATATATATATATATATATATATATATATATATATATATATATATTAATCATCTTCAGGGGGGCAGAGCCAAGATGGAGGAGTAGAAACAGCTCATCCAAGACACTCTGCCCCCAGATTCCCCCCAAACTATGGAAAAGGGGACTCTGAACAACTTCTGGAGCCCCAGCACCCACAAAATGACACAGAGAAGCTAACCTCCCCTGAGGACAGCCCAGCAGCCCTGCAGGAAGGACCAGCGTAGCGCTCTGGGAGCCGGCAGCATACAGTGCACAGAGAGTGGGGAGCTGAGCCGAGTGGAGCCCAGGTCCCCGTGAGCCGAGGTTTTAGCCCCAGGGTGGCAGGGCCAGCAGCTTGCTGGAGAGACCCCAGAACACGAGCAGCTGTGGCAACTCCAGAATTATCAACATAGACATGCCTAGGACAAAGTGAGAGGTTATGGACTTTGGGACCAGTATTGGGGAATGTGTTGGCTTCCTCCCCTGGGGGCTAGAAGCCGCTGAGGAGACATGCCATTTTGTAGTTTTCAGAGGCAGCTCCAGCTCCTGGCCTGAGATCTGTAGGGAGATCAAGCCATCAGTCTTGGGGGGTAATCACTCTTGCTTTAACCTCCCTGGATCTGGATTGTGATCTGGGGTGGAAGTCGTGGGTGGGTTTACAGCTTGCCAGAAACGGAAGTTGCCCTCCCACAAGTTTGTGACGAAAGTTCCCCTATCTGGTGGCAGAGTTATAGTGTGGCAACAAGCCCAAAAGTCAAGTAATTAAGTGGCAACATGCCAAGGCAAAGGAAACAGAAAAATGAAACCCTAGACTCCTATTTTGGGGCCATAGAGCAGGAAAAGGACTGTGAGGTCAGAAGTCCTGCTCCAAAAGCCCCAGGGGAAAACATGAGCGGGTTGTAAGCCATAGAGGACCTTAAGAAGGACTTTAAAAATCAAATAAGAGAAGTGGAGGAAAAATTGGAAAGAGAAATGAGAAGGATGCAGGAAAAGTATGAAATGAGGGTCAACAGCCTGACTGAGGAAAACAACACCTTAAAAAATAGACTAGCTCAAATGGCAAAGGAGGCCCAAAAGGGCAATGAGGAGAAGAATGCCTTAAAAAGTCAAATTTGCCAGATGGAAAAAGAATCTCAAAAGTTCACTGAGGAGATTCATTCCTTCAGAGTTAGACTGGAGCAAATGGAAGCTAATGACTTTATGAAAAATCAAGATGCTGTTAAGCAGATCCAAATAAATGAAAGAGTAGAAGGCAATGTGAAATATCTCATGGGAAAAACACTGACCTGGAAAATAGATCCAGGAGAGACAATTTAAAAATTATTGGACTACCTGAAAGCCATGATCAAAGAAAGAACCTAGAAATCACCCTTTAAGAAATTCTCAAGGAAAACTGCCCTGATGTTTTAGATCCAGAGGGCAAAATAGAGGTTGAATGAATCCACAGATCACCTCCTGAAAAAGATCCCAAAAAGAAAACTCCCAGGAATATTATAGCCAGGTTCCAGAATCCCCAGATCAAGGAGAAAATACTACAAGCAGCCAGGAAGAAACAATTTCAATATTGAGGAAACACAATCAGAATAGCCCAGGACCTGGCAGCTTCTACACTGAGGGATCAAAGGGCATGGAATATGATATTCCAGAGGGCAAAAGAACTGGGAATGAACCCAAGGGTGACCTACCCAGCAAAACTGAGTATTTTGTTTCAGGGGAAAATATGGTCATTCAGTGGAATAGAGGACTTTCAAGCATTCTTGAGGAAAAAACCAGAGTTGAATAGAAAATTTGACATCCAGACACAAGAAGCAAGAGATGCCTGAGAAGGTAATCAGGGAAAAGAAATCAAAAGGAACTTATCAAAGTTGAACTATTTACATTCCTATATGGAAAAACAATAACTGTGTCTGATGAAATCTTTCTCACTATGAAAATAATGGAAGAAGGGTGTGTGGTCATATGAATACATATATGAATGTGTGTGTATATGGTTACAGTTATATATGGATAGAGGGCATAGGTTGAATCTGTTGGGAAGGGAGGATACTCAAGGGGTGAAATTATGAGGTGAGAGAGGAAAGTGGCAAGAGGAGATGGGGAGAGACAGGGTAGGGTAAACTATCTCATGTAGAAGAAGCAAGGGGAAATGGTTGCAAGGGAAGGGAAGAATAGGAAGGCAAAAAGGCAAAACCACACTCTCATTGAATTTGGTTCAGGGAGAGAATGACATACATACTAAATGGGATATCTCAACCCACAGCAGAATAGAGGGAGGGGGATGAGAGGAGGGATGATGGATGGGAGGGCATCCTTGGGGGGAGGGAAGGTTGGCAGTACCCACTATAGAAGAGGGACAGGATCATGTAGGGAATGGGCCAGGTGGGGGGTGGGATGGGTGGGAGGGAAGTATAAGCAGCCTTGTACAATATATCTACTATGGTAATGTTTTGCATAGCTAGACATGTACAACATATACTGAATTACTTATCTTCCCAGATGGAATGGGTGGCAAGGGAGGAAGAAGATGGATCTGAAATTCGAGGTCTTAACATCAAATGTTTCAAATATATACAAATACTATTATTAATACTCTTTTGCTTATATTTGGGAGATAAGATGTGCAGGCATTGGGACACAAAGATTCACCTTCCTCTAATGGAAAAGTCGAAGGGGGTATGTGGGAAGATATGGGAGAGAGCAGATTGGAGTAATCGATATCTTGTGGGACTGCTATTCTGGGAGGGTTGGTAGGGGAAAAACGGGGGGAAAATGATTGTAACTCAAAATCTGTCGGAAATGAATGATGTAAAACAGAAGGTAATAAAGCATTTGTTTAAAAAAATCATTTTCACTTGGTGATTTCACTGGTTTTTGTCCTTCCTACATTCCTAATGCAAACATAGGCCCCTGCTTTTCCATTCTTGGTCTTCCTGCTTGGCTACAGCTGACAGAAATACTCTCCCACTGTCAGTCATCCTGTGGATATCTCCAGCTCATTTAGACTGATCCTTGGGAGTCTTTGGCCTACAGCGGATGTTCAGGTCCATTCTGGTAGCCTCCACCCCTTGGTAAAACATACTGAAGCTTCTACTTTGAGTGTCGGGAGTCACCCCTGGTCCAGGGCCAGGAGGCCATCTTATTCCCTTTATCCCAGGGGCACTCATCCATATCCCAGCCTCCTCAGAGTGGCCTTGGGGTTGTCAATTTTTAGGATTGTCATAGTCTCTTAATGTTTCTTTCGATCTCTATTCTCTCCTTATTCTGATTACCTTTATGCCCCCACACAAATAATCTCCAGATCATAGTGTTCCAGTCTTGTCCCTACTCAAAAACCTGCCCCCAGTAACCTGTCTCCATTGTACCTTTCCAGACTTGTGGGATCAGAGCTCCCCCTACATACTGTATCTTTTCGCTAAACTGGCTCCATCAGTCCATTTAACAGGCCTCACATACAATGCACAATCTCCTGTTTCCACAACTTTGAGCTGACTTTTCCCCATATCCTTCCTCCTTCCATCTACTATGTGGAATCTCATGCCTCCTTCAAGACTCAGTTCAAAGGCTGCCTTCACCAGGGGGTCTTTCCTAGTGACTATGGGCTTCCTCTCGACTCTGTGTATCTGGACTCTGTGTATCTGACACACACCTATTACTCCACATATTGTGTCCCCCTTGGAAAGTCAGTTTCTTCAATACAAAGACTTCTTTTCTGCTTTGACCTCTTCCCTCCCACCCAGCTTGGCACATAAGTGTTTAGTAACTACTTGTTGACTGAATACATCTATAGAATATAACATGGTATTGTTTTTGATGACATGAATGCATCAAGGATATATGACTTTGTCACTTTGAGAATTCTTGCCACCAATGTGATCCTCCACCTGTCTATGATTTCCCTAGAGAACACTGGAAAGAATTGCTGGAGGGGACAAGAGATGAAATGATTCTGTATGTAATTCCTTTCCACTTGGACTTCATGGAAGATGCCACACAGGTGTCATATAGCTGTTGAGTATCCAAGGCAGGATTAGAATCCAGGTCCTGTGACTTGAAGCCCTCTATCCACTTCTCCATGATTTTTCTATGCTTTGCACTTACTAGGCATTTAAACAGGGTGCTTGAATTGACCTCTAGTACTTAGCTGTGGACATTGGGACTTCAAATAGGAATTACTGAATAAAGATAATGTCAGAAATCAAATACACATTAACCTAGGACTGACTTCTCTTAGAATCTGTTTTTTTTTTGTCTCTGTCTCTGTTTCTCTATCGCTCCCTCCCTTTCTCCATCTCTTTTCTCTTTCCCTCCTTCCTCCTTCTCTATATATTTCTCTTCTCTCCTCTTTCTCTCTCTCCCTTCCTTCCTTCATGTTCCCTTTCTTTCTTTTTTCTCTATTTCACTCCTTTCCCCCCTCTTCCTCCCATCAGTTCAGTACATACAAACTTCAGCAAGTAAGTGTCCATTGCTTAACTACTGAACAACAGGCACTCTGGCTAAGATCTCACATGCTCATCAGCTCTGACCTCCTGTGCAAACACTATTGACTCGTCCTTGGTCTGCAGCATTAATGGACCTCACTTCAAGGCTGTGTACTGTAATTGAGTTTGTGGGTAGTCTAATATAATGATAGCATGGTGTGAGGGGCTACTAAAATTACCACCCTTTCCATCTGATCACATTAAAAAATGTGCAATTATGAAATGCTATATTTGTCCTGCTGAAATCCCTTTTCTAAAAAGTTAATGTGTTTTTCCCATCTCGATATGTACTCCTGGCAGTTTGCTGCTGCTTGTAGCCTTCCTAGGCTGATGAAAATGCTCAGACAGAGCTCCTGGGATGCAGTCCTGACTTTGCCTTCGATGCAGCTTCCCCTTCAGTGAAGAATGCAATGTCACGTAGAGAGGTGTTGGGCAGTAGGTCTTTGGTGATTCCTGAATGATGGAGAAAGCACCAAACTACAGGTTGTGAGCAGCCTTTGCTGGCTTCCAGAATGTGTCCAATGTGTCCCTTTTCTTTTCCTTTTTTTTTAATTTTATGTTTATTCTTAGTTTACAACATTCATTTCCACAAGATTTTGAGTTACAGATTTTCTCCCCATCTTTTCCCTACCCACCACCAGAGAACATTGATCCCCACTAAATAACTCCTCCCCCAATCTGTTCTCTCCTATATCCTCCCTCACCCCCCTCCAACTTTCCAGGAGGACAGGAGGGATCTCCATAGCCCAGTGCCTGTATATCTTATTACCCAGTGGATGTGAAAAATAATAATACTAATTTTTTAAACATTTGATTTTAAAATTTTGAATTCCAGATTCTTTCCCTTCTTCCCTTATCACTCACCCTTACTGTGAAGATAAGAAATTCAATATAGGTTGTACATGTATAGTTATGCAAAACGTTTCCATGGTGGATATACTGTGAAAAACTGACTATATTTCTCTCCATCCTATTCTTCCCCCCACTTGTTCTATTTTCTACTTTGACCCTGTCCCTTTTCAAAAGTGTGTGCTTCTAACTCCCCTCCCTCCCCCCAATCTGCCCTTCCACTATCCTCCCTTTTATCCCCTTCCCCCCTACTTTCTTGTAGGGTAAGATACCCAACTGAGTGTGCATATTATTCCCTCCTTAAGCCAAATTCAATGAAAGTAAGGTTGACCCATTCCTTTTTGCCTTCCTGTTCTTCCCTTATACTGTAACAGTTTTCCCTTGTCTCTTTTCTTTGAGATAATTTACCTCATTCTGTCTCTCCCCATCTCCTCTCATTATATTCCTCTCTCAACTATTAATTTTTTTAAATGTCATCCCTTCCTATTCAATTGGTTCTGTGCTCTCTGTACACACACAGACACAGACACACACACACACATAAACACACATGTATTCATACGCACATATACCCTCATATACATATATATGTCTGTATACATATATACACGTATTTATGTCTGTATACATGTATACACATATGTCTGTATATATATATATACATATATATATAAACACACATACATTTATATTCCCTTCAAATATCCTCATACTGAGAAAAATTTCATAAGTTATAATTATCATTTTTCCATGTAGGAATGTAAATAGTTCAACTTTGATAAGTTCCTTATGGTTTCTTTTTCCTGTTTACCTTCTCATGCTTCTCTTGTTTCTTGTATCTGAATGTCAAATTTTCTATTTAACTCTGGTTTTTTCATCAAGAATGCTTGAGAATCCTCTATTTCATTGAATGACCATATTTTCCCCTGAAACAAGATACTCAGTTTTGCTGGGTGATTCTTGATTTTAATCCTAGCCCCTTTGACAGAATATCTTATTCCAAGCCCTTTGATCCTTCAATGTACAAGCTGCCAGATCCTGTGTTATCCTGATTGTATTTTCACAATATTCAAATTGTTTCTTGTTGGCTACTTGTACTATTTTCTCCTTGATCTGGGAACTCTGGAGCCTGGCTATAATATTCCTAGGAGTTTTCTTTTTGGGATCTTTTTCTAGAGGTGATTAGTGAATTCTTTCAATTCCTATTTTGTCCTCTGATTCTAAAACATCAGGGCAGTTTTCCTTGAGAACTTATTGAAGGATGATTTGTAGGGGTTTTTTTTTTTGTTGTTGTTTTTGCTTTTGTTTTTGTGTTTGTTTTTTGATCATGGATTTCAGATAGTGCAATAATTTTTATCTCTTGTAAATTTGTTTTCTAGGTCAGTGGTTTTTCCAATGAGATTTTTCACATTGCCTTCTATTTTTTCATTTGTTTGGATCTATTTAATAGTATCTTGTTTTTTTATAAAGTCTTTAGCTTACATTTAATCCAATCTAATTCTCAAGGAATGATTCTCTTAAGTGAGATTTTGAAATTCTTTTTCAATCTGGCAAATTCGGCTTATTAAGGCATTCTTCTCCTCATTGCCTTTTTGGCCCTCTTTTGCCATTTGAGTTAGTCTATTTTAAGGTGTTATTTTCTTCAGTCAGGTTGTTGACTTTCTTTTCATGATTTGCTTGCATCATTCTCATTTCTCTTACCAATTTTTCCTCCACTTCTCTTACCTGGCTTTCAAAACCCTTTTTTAGCTCCTCTTTGACCTGTAACCAGTTCATATTTTTCTTGGAAGCTTTTGGTGTGAGAGTTCTGACTTTGCTGTCTTCCTCTTGTTTCATGCTTTGATCCCTTTTTGTCCTCCAAATAAGAGTGTAAAGTTGGATTGTTGTGCTTGCTTTGCTTCCTTTGTTTGCTCATGTTGCCACTAAATTACTTGACTTTTCAGCTTTTTGCCACAATATAAGTCTGCTTCCAGAGAGGTGAGCTTTATCCCAAATAGCTGGGGTTTTCTCAGCTGCCACATCTATTATTTGGGTGCCCCCTCTGGAGCCTCCACAGGATCTGGCACCTGGTCACATACCCTGGGACCTCCACCATCAACCACATTCCAGATCCAAGAAGGTTAAAGCAAGAGCAATTACCCTTCAGAATGGTTGCTTGCTCGCCCTATGATCTGTGGTCCAGGAGCTCTGAAGCAGCCATGCTTCAGCAGCTGCACAGCTGCAGCCCCTCTGCTGCTTGTAGCCTTCTTGCCCCTGGAGCAGAGGCTGTACTGTACTCTCAATCCCCCTGTTCCCAAAGTCCACACTGACCTTTTACTTTTCCTTTAGCATTTATAGGGTGATAATTCTGGTAACTGCCACTTCTGCTGATGATCCACTCTCCCAAAATCTGTTGCCACCACTGTTCGGGCGTGCCCTGGGGCTAAAACTCAGGGCTCATGCAGAGCTGGGCTCTGCTCCCAGCATGCTGAGATGGACCTTTCCTCTCTGCCTGGTGGGCTTCCTTCAGTGGAAGATTTGTTTCTCTCTGTCACTTTGTGGGCTCTGTAGTTCTAAAATTTGTTTAGAATCATGTATTATAGGCATTTGAAGTGATTATGGGTGGAGCTCATGGAATTTTCCTGCCTCTATTCTGCCATCTTGGCTCTGCCCCAATGAATCCCTTTTCTACTAGAAAACCATCAAAGTCAGCATACTTTGAAACTGTGATCTCCTTGTTCACATACACATTCCCCTTTCCTTATATAGATTCCTTTCTTGTATGGTCACCCTCCAGTTCTGACACATTTGAATGAACTTGACAGGCCAGTTTCCTATCCTTTGTCTTCTCTGCTTAACCCTCTTGGTGAAAAAAGTGACATTTTTGCTCCTTAGATTTATCAAAGGCATCTTCCATAAAGTCCAACTGGAAAGGCATTACATACTGCCATGGGCTTCCCACATATCCTTAATCACTAAGGATGTTTTGTTGGTGTCATTAACTTTCCAGAATCTCTAGTCTTATTGGATCATAAAACAGTTATTCATCTATCACTTCACAGGGGGAATAAAAATGAGCCAGTGAAAAATACCCCTTGTCTATAATGTTACCTATGTTTGTGTTGAGGAGCTTATTGAGCTAATCTGTCAAAAGGTGGCACTGTGGAGAGAGTGCTGGACCTGGAGTCAGGAAGATCTGAATTCCAATCAGATCTCAGAAGCTTACTACCTATGTGACCCTGGGTAATTCTCTTAACCTTTTTCTGCCTCAATTTTTTGTCTGTAAAATGGGGATGGTAGCAATATCCATGTCACAGGATTGCTGTGAAGATTGAATGAGCTATTTCCAAAGTCTTGTGCAAACCTTAAAGCTCTATATAATTTCAAGTTATTATTGTTATCATTCTTGCTGCTGCTGCTGTTATATATTCCTCAGAAAGAGATCACAAGTAGACAACGAAGTCTGCCCAAGCTTGAGAAGATAAAGAAGACTGAATGGGTTGGTTTTTTAAAAACTGCATAGTCTTGAGCTGCTCTATCACCCCAAAAACCTTTGTCAAACCATCATTCTCCTAGTGATTCTCTATGATGGCAAATCATGAAACATCATGATCTCAGGTCAATCAAAATGCCAGGTGACCCCAAGAGCCATGATGACATGTGAGGGAGGTGTCATGTGTCTTCTTCATGGTATTATCAGTGATTGGCATGAAAGAAATGGAAGGAGAATAATACATGGCATCAAAGTCATGTATTAGCAGGAAAAGAAATGCACCAGTCATGTGCTAAGAGTGATGGGGGATAAATGGATGCAATGGATGACTAATTGAATGAATTAATGTGTAAGTGAATGAATGAATCTCTTAAAATAAATATTTATTACAGGTTTCTATTGCCAAGTACTGTGCTGGACAGATTGGGGACTACAATTGAATCCATAAAATAGTAAAATGCCTAGAAGGATTGTTGGGTGGAATCTCATTGGGTAATTTACAGAAAGGGAGACAGAAAAAAAATCATACACAAAATGTAAATGCAATATGCCCTATTTTGGTGGAGGAAACAGTCACAGGACTGAGGTCATGTATAGCCATAAGACGGATCAAGACACAGTTTACCTGTATCCACTTCTGAGGTTATTTTTAGCTCTAGGAAAACCAAATTCATTTGTCTGAAAAGTGATTATGCCATTACTCACATTTCTCCTACTGGTCTGAGAACATAATATAGTTTTGAGGAGTCAAGGCATTTTTTTAAATTGTCATGACATTCATTCCAGAAAGGTGGAAATTCAATTTTTAAAATAAGGGAAACCCATGTTTAAATCACATGGGATTTTATTTTCTCTTAGACTTGACTCTAAACTGGCTCTAAACACATTTTATAGTAAAGCCCCAAAGAGCAAGATTGAGAATTGATAATACTTCTTTCAGGGGCCTGGGTGCTTTTTTTCACAGTTATCTTAAGAAAGAATGTTTATCCCCACTTTGTAGATGGTGAATGGGTTATTTCTTCTGCAGAGTGGTAGGAGAGAGTTCTCTCACTCATCTTCCATTTTTCCCTATCTACTGATTGCTTCTCTGTTGAATAAAAGGCTGCCAATGATTACTCTATCCTCAAAAACCCCTTACTTGGTCTATCCATCTCTGCTAAATACCACCCTCTAGCTCTTCTCCCTTTTAAGGGCCAAGCTCATTGAGAAGGTTCCCTGCCATATGTGATTATACTTCCCTTTCTCTAATTCTCTTCTGTTAAGTTCTATTCAGTCTGTCTCCCAGCCCTGTCATTCAACTGAAACTATTCTCTTGAAGTTACTCATCTTAATTACCCAATCTAGTGGCCTTTTCTCAACCCTCATCTTTCTTGACTCTCTGCATTCTTTGCCTCTGTTGATTGCCCTCTTGATACTTTCTTCTCAATCTATTTTTTCTCTCCTGGCTTTCCTCCAACATGTCAGGCCATTTGCCTGTCTTCATCATTGAAGGGCACCTACTAACCATGGATATCCCCCAATGCTCTATCCTGGTGAATGTCTCCATCTATACTACTTTGCTTGGTGATCTCATGAGTTCCCATGGAATGAATTATCATTTTAATGCTTATGATTCTTAGCTGTTGCTGTCGCTGTTATTATTATTGTTACCCAACTAGGAAAGCTAAAGCTTGAATCTCTTTCTGGCTTCCCCTTCCAATTTATTTGTCTTTACTTGATCCTAAGGGACTGAATGTTGACTTTGTAAATGGATTGACTCTATTTGAAGTGACCTTCTCTTTTTGGAAAGTTTGTAGGTCCTGGGTCCAGCAGGTGGTGCTGACTGGTGGTAGACATTTTGACATTAGAGAAGAGAACCATTCCAAAAAAGGATGGGCCCAAGTTCCTGATCCTGTCTAGCTGAGGACATAATGTAAAGGTGTGGAAAAATGTGATAATATCTGTTCTGCAATCCTGAAAATTCCTTTATGCTCTAATGAAGTTTAAGTCTTCACCTTCCAGGAGAGTACTATAGCAGGAGTTATTAGTTAAGTTACTGAAGATTTTAAGAACTTTTTTTTCAACTAGTGCATGATTCATCTTCTTTTGTTTGTAGGAAATAAATGCCTGTCCCATACCTGATTATCTCATTGTAAATCAAACACCTTTCTACTTTTCCCTCTGGGGAGAACTTTAGGCTTGAGCCCACACCTAAGATTTAAGTCAATCATTCCCAAGGCACAGGATATCAAAGAATATGAGAAAAGGGAGCCTAGCCTCATTTTATTAAAGACCAGACTTCCCTAAGGCTGAATCCAATCCAGACCATTTGCGGGTCTAGAGAGGAAGGGCTTTTTAGTACCAAATAAGAAAGTGCAATGCCTCTCCCACTGTGGAACCAACAACATTATAAATTGTTAGATATTTATCATCATGCACAAAATAGCTCTGAGGTGATTTGGGGGAGAGGTTAGTAATAACCAGAGGAGGGGTAAAGGCCTCACACAGAAAGTGGTACTAGAGTTGATTCTTGAAGGAAGTAGACAAAAAGGAAGAAGTTCCTGCCCTTGTGAAGCTTATATTCTATCAGAAACTGAATGAAAGAGCAGACTACCATGGCCACCTCACAAATAGGGGTATCAAGAGTTCCTCTTTCCTTATTAAACTCAGTTATCAAGATAGCAATAATTTGGAGTGCCCTGAAAAGGCAGGAGGAGATGCTATCATTTCTGTTCACTAAAAAAAGATATTGATACAGAAGTTGAAGCTTTGGGATTGGTAAAGTGCATGGCCTCTTTTGATAGCCTTAATTAAGGATCCTCTCACTGGGCAGCATTTCATTTATTGAGGACCTGGCAGCATTCCCTGGGAGCATGTCAAAATCCCCATTCTTCCCTCATTCTCCAACATTGCCATTCATTTCAGTGACAATTCATGCATAATCTAATAGCCCTGGGGTGCCATTAATTTTAACAGTTGCACAACTTAGTTGGGGAAAAAAGCATAACCAGCATCACAGGGCCTTGAAGGTCAGACGACACCACAATTTACACCTTTGTTGCGAGACATGAAAATTAGCAATTAACATAAATATATTGATTACCATATGGACAGTTTAGCTTGATGTAATGTGGAATCATGGAGCCATGGACTAATGAAGACAATCATATTTTATCATATATATAAGCTTTCTGTTGTTTTCCTACAGAGAAAGTTATTTTAACCATCTTAGAGAACTTGGTCACACAAAAGATGTTAGGCTAATGGTAATTGATGAAAAAAGTGTCTACACTAAAAAAAAAAAAAACAACAAATGAGATTGGGGCCCTGTCTGCAACTTCTGGCTCCTGGCAAGTGCCCAGACATGGAGGGTGCTGGGAAACTGGGGGGAAATGGCAAGTCTTTCGCACTGGATCTTGTTACTAATTCACTTGGTCTCAAAGAAACTAGTGTGAGCCTGGTATAAATCCTGATGTTGGGGGCTACAATAAGTATATCTCATTGAGAAACAAAGAGAAAACCTCATTAGCAACATCTATTTATACTACTAGTTGATAAGCCAAATTAACTCTTTTCAGTCCTTTGAGCAATTTGGAAATATCCTTTTGGCGAGCCAAACCACCAATGTTTCATGCAATTTCTGTTGTCTTGGAAGCTGCTGGGCACATCTTATTATCTATTTATCCATGCCCAAATGATCACTTTTCTTTTTCCTTCCAGGCTCCATCCCTCTGATGGAACTTGGATAAATGAAAAGAAAATTGATGGCATTTAAATCAGTCAATTTTGATAGGACTCTCTAACTCTCATAAGAAGTGTGATTGTGCGGAGAGCAGAAACTATTATTCCCGATGACTTTTGGATTATTTGTGGATTTGATGCATTTAATCCTCCTGGGTTATTTGTATCCATCTTTTCCATTGGATAACTGAATTGGGGATTTATCACTAGAAGTAGATTCATCCATTGACTTGGCTTTTATTCAATGGTCTGTTAGCAGTTCAAAAATATTTGTTGAGTAAAGGAATAGATGTTAGAATACTTTATTATCAGAATTAACTTTTTGAAGCCATTGGGAGGAAAGAGCCTAATATTAATAGTTTATGAGTCACTGCTGAGAGGCATTGAGGTATCAATAAAAGAGTTTTTTTTTTTTACTTATTGGGCATGAATCTAGGACATTAATCAATCAATAAACACTTTTTTATTAACCATTTAAAACTGTAAGACTAGAAATGTGAATTGGATCATATTTTGAAGGGCCTTGACTTGACATTTTACTCAGAAGGCACTTGGGGAATCCTTGAATAGCAGAGTTGTATGCATGACTCAAGACCTAAGGGAAAGAGTAATAGCCTGTCAGAATCCTTCCTAGTTATTTTGACCCTCTTCAAGGAATCAGATCCTAAGGGAGTGAAGGAATGAAGCATTTACTTAGTAGGTATTATATGCAGAATATTGTGCTAAGCACTGGTGATACAAATGAAAAGTCAGACAGTCCCTGCTCTCAAAGGACTCATTTTTTTTTTTTTTTAGTTTTAGATATCTTTTTTTTTAAATTAAACAAATGCTCCACCAACCTCTGGTCTACATCATTCACCGCCACCAGACCATGAGCCACATTTCTCCCCCACCTCTTCCCCACCTACCACCCCAGAACAGCAGCCCCACCAGACATCCCCCCACCCAATCTGCCCTCCCCCACATCCCCTCCCATACCCCCCCACCCCGCCACCAGGGCAAGGTGAATCCCTGAGCCCCACCGCCCGGACATCCCATGAAACACCGAATTTCAAAACCTCGACCCCCAGATACACTCCCACCCTCCCCCGCCACCCACTCCCTCCGAGAAGACAAGCAACCCAGCACGTGCTGCACATGCACATCCACGCAAAACACCACCACAGTAGACACACTGCAAAAGACTGCCTACACTTCCCTCCCACCCATCCCACCCCCCACCCAGTCCATTCCCCACCCCGATCCTGTCCCTCTCCGATAGTGGGCACCCCCAACCTCCCCTCTCCCCAGAATGCCCTCCCCTCCATTATCCTCCCTCCTATCCCCCCCTCCCCCACCCAGGAGAGCAAGCGAGGGCAAGACACTCCATTTAGTATGTATGTGATTCTCTCCCCGAGCCAACCTCAATGAGAATATGCTCCTGCCTTCCTGCCTTCCAGTTCTTCCCCTCCCCCGCAACCACTTCCCCCTGCCTCCTCTACATGAGATAGCCCGCCCTACCCTGTCTCTCTCCATCTCCTCCTGCCACCTTCCTCTCTCACCTCCTGATCCCACCCCCTAAGAATCATCCCCTCCTTGGGGCGGCTAGGCAGTGAGCAGAGAGCCAGCCCCAGAGCCAGAAGGACCCGAGCCGGGATCCGGCCCCAGACACCCAACACACAAACAAAAACCCAGCCACGTGAACCCGGGCAAGTCACCCAACCCCAACTGCCCTCCAAAAAAACCCAATAATCATCCCTTCCCATCAAACTCAACCCGCGCCCCCCATCCATGCACACCTGCGAACACATGCCATGCACCCCTCCTCAACTATCCTCACAATGAGAAAGGTTTCATCAAACACAGTTACCGCCCTTCCATGTAGGACCGTAAACAGTCCAACCTCGACAAGTACCCCCCGACTTCCCTTCCTTGACCACTCCCTCAAGCATCCCCCGTCTCCCGCGTCTGAATGTCAAACCCTCCACTCAACTCTGGTTTCCCCAACAAGAATGCCCGAAAGTCCTCCATTCCACTGAATGACCACATCCTCCCCTGAAACAAGACACTCAGTCTTGCTGGGCAGGCGACCCCCAGGTTCACCCCCCAGCTCCTTCGCCCTCCAGAACATCACACTCCATGCCCCTCCATCCCTCAATGCAGAAGCCACCAGGTCCTGTGCCACTCCAACTGTGCCTCCACAATACTGAAACTGCTTCTTCCTGGCTGCCTGCAGTATTCTCTCCCTGATCTGGGGATTCTGGAACCTGGCTATAACATTCCCGGGAGTTTTCTTTTGGGGATCTTTTTCAGGAGGTGATCTGTGGACTCCCTCAACCTCCATTTTGCCCTCTGGGTCTAAAACACCAGGGCAACTTTCCTTGAGAACTTCTCCAAGGATGATTTCTAGGTTCTTTCCCTGATCATGGCTTTCAGGCAGACCAATAATTTTTAAATTCTCTCCTGGATCTATTCTCCAGGTCAGTGGTGTTTCCCATGTGATATCTCACATTGCCTTCCATTCCCTCATTTGTCCGGATCTGTTCAATAGTATCTTGACCTCTCATAAAGTCACTAGCTTCCATTCGCTCCAGTCCAATTCTGAAGGAATGAATCTCCCCAGTGAGCTCTTGAAACTCTTCCTCCATCTGGCAAATTTGACCTTCCTAGGCATTCTTCTCCTCATTGCCTCTCTGAGCCTCCTTTGCCACCTCAGTTAGTCCACTTTTTAAGGTGTTATTTTCCTCAGTCAGGCTGTTGACCGTCATTTCATACTTTTCTTGCATCTTTTTCATTTCTCTTCCCAAATTTTCCCCCACTTCTCTTATCCACTTCCCAAGGTCCTCTATGGCCTGCAGCCAGCCTGCACTTTCATCTGGAGCCTTTGGTGCAGGAGTTCTGACCCCACAGTCCTCCTCTATGCCTTGAGCCTCTTTGCCCCTCTCACTTTGTCCTAGGCATATCTGTGCTGACAATTCTGGAATCTCCACAATTGCTGGTGCTCTGGGGCTCCACCAGCCGGCCAAAGGCCCGGCCGCCCCGGGGCTAAAACAGAGGATCTGGGCTCGCTGCACTGCCTGCTCTCAGAGCACTGCGCTGGCCACTCCCTGCAGGGCTGCCGGGCTGCCCCCAGCAGGAGACCAGCCTCTTCACACCGTTCCGTGGGTGCTGCGGCTCCAGAAGTCGTTCGGAGCCCCACCTCACATCATCCGAAACCTGTGTGGGGCAGAGCACACTGGAAACGCTCCCTCTACCAAAGGACTCATATTCTAAAGAGGGAGACAGCAAGTACAGATGTTTTCATTTCCAGATCAGATGGAAAGGCCCTGTGGTCTTTAGGATTCAGGGTCAAAATAATTGGCAATATTTTTTAATTAATGCCATTCCATTGATAAAACTATATTTGTTTCTGATGTTGAACCATTTGACAACTGTGCCAAGGGTTCTGTTGTCTAGAAACTTTCTTTACTGGATCTTTGGTAGCCATGGCTGCAGACCCTAGGCTGTGTGTCCAAGATAGTGGATTCCCAGGGTGATTATGAGGATCCTGGGATGAAAGCTTTACTATTCTTAGGAATCCTGGGTTCAGGGCCTTGGGCTATGTCCTTTGGGATCTCAGGGAAGATGGTGCTTAAGATAATAGTGGCACTTTGTCTTGTCTATTTTTCAAGGTGCCCTTATATTTCAATTAGTCTGGTTTGCCCCAATTTGAGTGTCAGTCGGTTGTTAGTTTGTGGGAATTATTGGCCCCTTCTTCACAGAAATTGATTCCTCAGATGATCTACTCCAGGTGGTCAATTCTGGTAAACCAGAGACTGTTATGTAAGCAACAAAATCCATCAAGGGATCCAACTGAGAGCAAGAAGAAAGAAATCTGGACTGTTGTGACTTTTTTTCCCCTCTGAGACCTGAAAACCATTGCCATTCATTATTCCCAATGTCATTATTCACCCTTGATGACCGTTGTCTGTCATAAACTGAGAGACATTGGCTGATGCAAACCAGCATGCCAAACACTGGGGATTCTATGTGTGAAAGCAACACCTGCTGTAATTAAAGGGTTATAACCAGCCCCTTGTGTGCCCTGTACCTAGAACTAAGATGCTGCATGCGCCATCACACATCTATCCCACTAGGAAGCTATGGGGCTGTGCAATGGATAGAGCACAAAGCGTGTGATCATGAAGACCTGAATTTAAATCCTGCCATGGCAACTTCCTAGCTCTTTAACAATGGGCAAGATCCTAAACCTCTTTGAATCTTTGTTTCTTCATTTTCAAAATGGGGATGCACTATCTGTTGTTCCCAAATCATTGTGTAGTTTTGAGGCTAAAAAGAGACCATTGGATACTAGCTGTAAAACTGAAAGAAACTCAGAATGCATTAGCTTAACAATCTCATTTTACAAATGGGGAAACTGAAGCCCAGGAAAATGAAGTCATAGATGGTATACGTGAAGGGATGGTGAATACTCTTGAAATCCCTAATCTTGTTATTAGGTTGGCGCTTAGTTTTACTACTCTTTATTTTAGTTTACTTCACTTTACTTTACTTCTCTTTAATACTTCAAGTGCAATATTAGTACACCCATGTTTCCAGTGTTTTAAAGTTTTCTAAACACTTTAACTGACACGACCTAATCATTTTACAACTACCTTGAGAGTTAGGGACAATAGGCATTATTAGTCCCTAATAGAAAATTGAGGCTCAGAAGAGAAGAATGATTCACCAGTGGTCACAAATTTAATAAACATCAGAGATGGGATTTGAACCCAGGTCTTTCTGACCCCAAGTCCAATATTAGGCTTTTCCTCTTTGACATAGATTTTAGTCCTTTGATAAAGTTTCTGCACAATTACAGACTGAGGAGACTATTGTATAAGGATACTGGACATGAAGGAAGGATCAAGTAACAATTTGCACAGTTAGGAAAAACAAATTCTATGATTTGCCTTGTCCAAAAGATAGGGCACTCTGCACCTGAGTCCACTGCATGTCAATTGGTAGGTAGCCTGATACACATAAGTCCTCTGGAGTCATGGTTGGTCATTGCATTGACCAGAGTTTTTGTACTTTCAAAGCTGTTTATTTTTTATAATCTTCTCATCACATAAGTTGTTCTATTCATTTCACATCTGTACAAGTCTTCTCCAGTGTCTCCAAAACCTTCCCTTTTGCTTTTTCCTATAACACAATGGCATTCCATTATATTCGTATAGCACTGTTAATTCAGCCACCCCACCAAATGATAGGCACTTCCTCTGTGTCCAGTTCTTTGCTCCCAAAAGAGCTGTTTTCATTATTTTTATAAACATGATCCCTTTGACTTTCTTTGATCTCTTTGGGGTTTAGAAGATCTTGTTTGACCCCTTTAGCTCTATAATTTTGTGATGCTCACCACTCTCATATTCTAGGATTCTACTAAGAAACTACATAGCCCTCTGGATGGTGTGCAACAGACTTCCTGTTCTGTGAGAAGTCTAAACAGCTTAAATATAACACTTTTAAGTGTTGCTAAGGATGAAGACCGGTGGTTGTGATCATTTCCTCTATCATCTTGACTTCTTTGCTTGTCTTACAGGCAATTCGCCTATGCTATATGTGTTTATTACATATAGCCTCATTTGAACCCACATATGACTAGGAGTAAATGTAAAGTCTTTCCTTTGGATTCAAAAAATCAACTTACTGGGTAATCAATGGTTGAGGCATGGCTAGATGGCAGCATGTATGAAAATATGCTCCATCTGTGACATCAATGGGAGGTAGAGATCAGAAACACAAATGTGAACTTGGGCTGGGACTGAAGAATCAGTTTCCAGGAACAAGGCAGTGATAGACTTGCTGTCTTTCTCTCTGTTTCTACCACATTTAAAGCACTGAGTTTGATTTTTGGAACCACTAATTAGGAAGGGCATAGATAAGCCAGAAAGCATCCAGAGAAGGGTATCCGGGATAGTTAAGGGCTTTGTGTTCAAATTATATAAGGAAGTGTTGGAGAAACTTAAAATATTTAGCCTGGAGAAGAAAAGACTGACAGATAATAAAGTAGGTGTGCTCAAACATTTAAGGGATTGATGTCATACAGAAGAAGGATTAGAATTTTTATAGTTAGTAGTAAATAGTCAACTATAGGCAACAAATAGGCAGCTGGGTGGCAGAGTGGCTAACCAGTCAGGAGGACCTAAGTTCAAATCTGGTTTCAGACTAGTTGTGTGACCTTGGGCAAGTCACTTAGCCTTGTTTGACTGAGTTTTTCTCATCTTTAAAATGAGCTGGAGAAGAAAATGCCAAACTGCTACTGTATCTTTTCCAAGAAAACCTAAAACAGAGTCACAAAGTTTTGGACATTATTGAAAAAACAAATGGACAACAAAAACAATATACAATAAACATTTATTAAATACCAACTATATGACAGACACTGCAGTAAATTCTGAGGATACAAATATGAAAAGAAAAATACTCCTTGCCCTCATGGAACTTACAACCTAATGGAGAAATACAGCACACTAAAGAAAGGTGAAAAGCTGGGAGAGGAGGGAAGATAACCAGCTCTGAGCTATATGCTAGAGAACTTAAAGAAATCCAAAATAAGTGCAGCTGAGAGGGGCACTGGAAGATGAGATGTCTTACTGACCCTCCTTACTTAAAGGGAAGTTGTGGCACTCATGGCTTCACCCTCCATTCAGAAAAGAAAAGGTGTGAACATTGAGGCCAATTGGAGTTTGCAGAATGATGATATTACCCAGGGATGAGATTACTTGGGGTGTGATGGAGAAGACAGAGAAATCCAAAATGCATGTGTAAAGCCATGCACGAGCAGCTTTCCAGAGGACTGCTGATGAGAACAGCTTTCAAGGTTCTGATTAAATAGTATAGAGAGCTCTCTATTCAATAACAAATCAGAGCAAAACATTCACAGAAAATCAAGGTACAGCATTCACAATGTTACAACTTATCACAGAAAATCAAAATACAGTATTCTCCATGTCACAACTCAATAACTTGTCACTAAAATGTCCATATAGTTTTCACCAAAGTGGTCATATAGTTTTCAACAAAGTACATTCATTTAGTCAATTGCAAAATCCTTAATTAAATCACAAAGTACAAAAGTCAGAGTTCTCCACCCTTAGGTCACAGTAAATCATAATCTTCTCAGTCAGTACATAGTATCCAAGTAAAGTCTTCTTTCAGGTTGACTTGAGACTGACTCTCAGCTTCCATGGTTCCTCTTCCATGGTTCTAGCTCTAAATGTCACCTGGGTTCATTCAAAGGCAGGCAGCTCCCAGTTCCTCATCCAACTCCTTGTCCAATTCTTCATCCAGTTCCCATTCTTCTTTTTCTGCTTTTTGAAGGGCAATTGGGGTTAAGTGTCTTGCCCAATGTCACATGGCTAGGAAGTATGTGGCTAGGAAGTATGTCAAGTGTCTGAGGTCGGATTTGAACTCTGGTCCCCTGACTCCAGGGCGTGTGCTCTATTCACTGTGTCACCTAGCCGCCACCAGTTCCCATTTTATATTGAAGTTCACAGTGTCCAGTCCACCTCAAGTCCTTCACAGTTCCTGTTTCTTGGAAGACAAAGCTTGACATGGCCACAATAATATTCATATACATTGCTGCCACCCTCACCAATTCGCTATCTACCTGTGAAATCGACTCACACAAGGTCTGAAAACTCAGCACACATCATCAACATCGAAATCAACACAAACTCACAAACAAGGTCCAAAAGGTCAGCACAAATCATCAGTAAAGTCCCAGGACCTCCAGATCCCTCCTCCAGGACTTCTGTAAACATACAATCAGAAAAATCATCTTTCAGATCTTGCAGTAAGGTCCTAGGATTTCTGTACAAAGCATCACAAACAAACATCAATACACATAGAGCAGACAAACAGAGTGCCAGGATACCACAAGTTTTCTCCTTGACTCTGCCACCACAAGAGTCTTCTTCTCAGTTCTTCTAGCCTGGAAATTCTCCTTATATATGGTCATTAGTTCCTCCCCTTCCTGCTGCAGGAGTTCATGAGTTCTAAGGTTCACAAGTTGTGGGCTTCACACGTTCTGTTTCTTAACAGACTTGATACAGGTCTCAAAAGAGACATGTTAATTCACTAGCTGAAACAATATGTGAACTACTTCTGTGCTTGCCATTACCTCATGCCAAGGGTTCCAGAGGGTAGAACTCAGGGCAAAGGGTCAGACTTCCTAAGAGTCCAATTTAGATTTTGTGCCAGGGAGGATTTCCTCTTAATGGGAGCTGTCCAAGGTGGAACGGATTGCTTCTTGGTGGATGGGGAGCTTTCCCTTCATTCACTTTTCAAGTAGTGGTTAGATGATCATGCATCAGATATGCTGGAATGAGGATAGCTTGTGAGAATTTGTTGGACTATATGTGCACAGACGTCCCAATTCTGATTCTGTGATTGCACGTGTTCAAATACATTGCAGTCTATTTGGGCTAAGTGGACACACAGATATCGAAAGATAAAATCTATGAGGGAGTGGAGACTAATCACTTTGGATTTTAGGATGAGCTTGATGTGCGATGTAGCACCTTGGGATAGAGGCTGAAAGAAGTGAAAGATTCTAAAAAGCAGAAGTCTCACAGAGACCATCTGCCATGGCCTTCACGAATCACAATCCACTTGGCTGGAGATACTGCCCCCAAATACAAAATCATATACAGTATCCTAGAGACATTAAGGTAAGTATGATGTGGGGAGACGTTAGTGGATATAGAGGGTTCATTGCATTAGAGAGGCAGTGTAGTATGGTGCTAAGAGTAGAATCATTGAACTGAGTTTCCATCTGGACACTGATTCTTAATAACATTATGACAATAGTCAATTTGCTTAACATTTCAGGGCATTGTCTGAGAATGAAGCAATTGGACTCAAATCCCAGAGGTCCCTTCTGTCTACTTTGATCCTTTGATTCTGTGATATGAAGGGACTGGAAAGAAATGCAGTATGTTAATCCTAGGCCATTATATATGCAAATATTTCTTGATATTTGATATGGATAATACATGGTGGATGCTTGATAATTTTCTGGAGATTTCATGTGTGCAGAAATAATATAAAGTAATTTCCTACACTTCTTTTTAGGTCAGTGCCATAAAAAAAAACTGGTATCAACAAATACTAAGATAAATAAAAAGTCACAAAATCCCTAAAAATTACTTCTTCAAGGAAAACATTTTTTCCCTACTTGTGAGGATCTATGTTGGAAGATTTTCAGGAATAAAGAAGGAATCTATTTGTGATGGTATGAGTGGGAAGACAGCAGAGAGACCTTGGAAGACTTCCATCCTTGGAGCTGAAGGAGGATGTACACTTGGTGCCAATGGCTGGCACCATGGAGAGTTTTCCTACAGCGTGGGCCAGAGGTGTCCTTGAAAGATGGGCAGTGAGGAGATGGGTAGCCAGTCTCCCTGTAGGGATTCAACCCCGGAGAAAGTTAAGAAACCATACTTCACCCTTTTTAGCCCTTGGACAGAACTTGGACAGTATTCACCAAGGGGGAAGCTTCCCAGGAGCCCCTAACCCCACATTCAGTGAATGGACACTCTGGTGAGAACCTACCACTTGAAAGTGGGAGGGAAGTTTGAGGGGATCCTTGGAAGACTTTCAATATTAAACATGAGATAACTCCTTGGATGCTTTTCAAGACCTGGAGGGGACTGTAATGAAGAATCATGCTGCTTCCATTAGTCTATTTTTCCTCTGCATGTTTGCAGACAAAGCTGCGATTGTGTCCAATTTCTTCCTTGGCTAAGGTAATCTATTTTTAATAGGGAGACTAGGAAGCTTGGCACTTTTGCAAATAAAAGGAACAAATGAAAGAGTAAGGCATTTAAATAAGAGTTATTACCAATCAGAGATGCTTTTCTGTAGGTAACAGCTGCATACAGTTTCCCATAGCCCACAAAGAGGAGCGCCATATTGGAAAAATGAACGTTCTTTCCTTCTTGAGCAATGTCAGGCTTTACAGATGGGAGACATATCTTCATTAATATGTACATTTGGCTTATTTGAAAACTGGAGTGTAATCCATAGAAAGAGGGAATTCTTTTAAGTCTGTGTTTTTAAAAGAATTAAAATATAGCAATCATTATCATATTCTTATAATTATAGAATCACCAACACATTATAATTTCTATTATTATTTGACAAGATATATGATTTCTTTGGTTTAGGGATCTCCATTGAGAAAACTCCCTCTAGACATGCAGGTTAATTAGTGCCTGCTTTTCACCTTTTCATCTTAAAGGGTTGTCTGGGGACACTGAGAAGTTATATGAGTGGTCCAGTCTCACAAAACCAGCATGTTTCAGAGACAGAAACTGAGCATTCAATAATAATAAAATGCATTTATGTAGTACTCAAGGTCTGTAAAGAACTTCACACCAATTATCTCATTTGATCTTCTCTATGATCTTGTAAGGTAAGTTTTATTATTAGCTTCATTTTACCCATAAGAAAACTGAGGCAGGCAGAGATTGAATAACTTGGCAAGGGATATATACAGCTCATAAAAAGTCTGAGGATAAATTTGAACTCAGATCTTTCTGATTCCAGAACTAGAGTTTGTTATCCACTTTGCAAGATATCATATATGTGTACACACAAATAATTTATATTGTTATTTATATGTATATATATATATACACATACACACACATATAAGTGCATATACACACAGCTGAATAAAAAGCACAGACTGATTTATAGTTTTTATGTATTTTCTTTTTTTTTGAGAAGAGGGAGACTTTGCTGGAAGTAAAATAAGTGTTTGTTGTCCAGGTCTGGTAGAGGTAGGTCTGTGAATGGGACTCTCCTGACAATTTTTGGTTGATCATATGTGTTATGTGTCCAGTCCTTTGACCTTGATTTCAAATAACCTCCTCTTTTCTTCTGATTTAGTGATGTGGTGGGACTAGTTGTCTCCAATGGAGATTCCTGTCAATGGGTCCAGTAACAAGATCACCATTTTCTCTCACATAATCTTGCTGGATTGGTTGATTTATGTAGGTCTCCTGTCTCTTTCTCATCCTCATTTTGCTTACATGAAGCATTACTCTTTATGTACATCTATTGACAAAGAACAAAATAAAACAAAACAAAAACCTCTCACTTTTTTTAATTTTACATTTTATTTCCCAAAATCACAAAAAAAAACAATTAATGGCTTTAATTTCTGGTAATTGACATACAATAGATGTTCTTCTCTGATTCTTCACTGTTAGAGGCACTTTGGTTTTTCAGTTGATGCAGCATCCTGTTTTCAGCCTTAAAGGATAGGCTTACCTCACTAATCTGAACTTTTGCTAAGATTTAAGGAGTACATGTGACCCTGTATGAAGTGGATGTGCTGGGAAGAACCAGGACAGGCCTTGGCCAGTCCCATTACTTCACTCACAAGCATTTAAGAAGCACTTCTGTCAGTCAGCATCATGGATTGGACAAAGAACTAATCTAAAAGTCAGGGGCAATGCACTCAAGTCCTGCTCAAATACCTCCTGGCTTTGTGACCTCACCTCTGCTCAGGAACTGAAGCTCCCTACACCCATGGAATTGCAGTTCCAGAAAACAAAACAAAAATTTAACAGAGCATCTAAAATGCACCTGGTCAAGCTCCAGATGTGGGAATATAAGAGCAAATCAGTTCCTGCCCTGAAGGAGGTAAAGTCTATTCAGTGGAAACAACACAAGCAGGGGAGTGAAGGAAGAATATTGATGACTTGAGGGGGTCAAGCCTGGCTTTACTTAGGAAGTGGCTTTGGAGTTGAACTTTGAAAAAAAGAACAAAATTCCAGGAGATGGAGGGGAGAGAGAAAATACATAAGTATGGGGGACAGCAGTGAACAAATTGATGAAATTGACTGGACTGTAGCTTGAGCAAAGGGCAATCATGCCTGGAAAGGTAGGCTGGAGGCTGACAGATACAAGTAATGACCACAGGAAAATTTTATAAACTCTCTGAGTCTCAGTTTCTTCATCTGTCAAATGGGATAATGGATACAAACACCCAAGAGCCACACAAATAAGCCCCACCTACTACTAAGTCATAGGTCATTGAATTTGGTTTAATGGCAAAGGCTGGTCTGGTGGGTTAGAAGAAGGAGATTAGGACTTTACTGTAAACTTTTCTAGCGGGAACCCTGCTAGGACCAATGTTTATCCATTTGTCCAGAGGAATACAGTGAGCTCATAGAGTCAGTCTCTCTTAGGCCATAAAACTTGCACTTTAGGCAGCTTACCCAAAACAAATGAGACTCTCAACAGTTTTTGAAGATAATTGAGGTGAGTAGAAATCAGCAAAGACTTTTGAGGTGTAATTAAGATGGCAAAAGAAGGGAAGGCCCAGGGCCTACGATGTCAGATTCATATATACAGATCTGGAAGGACTAGTCAGCAGTCACTGAGTCTAAGGAAACTGAGGAGTGGAGAGGCTAAGTCATTTGTCCCCAGTTATCCAGGTGGCAATAGCAGAGCTGGTGTTTTAACCAAAGATCTCTGAGTGTAGACCTGGTTCTCTTTCCGTTGTGTCCCTGTGTTTCATGAATCAATAGCTGGGCAGGTTAGAAGGCTTCTTTTGTCTGTACTCTATGCGCAGTCTTGTAGTTGTGGAGTTGCCATCCATTCCTGCCCTCAATACAGTTGGCTCATTTTTGCCTATTGGTGTGCCTATCTGTTCTGTAGGATAATACCAGGGCAATTCTTTACTCTTGATTAAAACTCATTTTCCATGGTGCCAAGATGGGAAAACCACATTGAAATCTGCATTGTGCCAGCTGGGACCCTCCGGGCTCTATTCAGCTGAAATACTATTCCAACTGCCAGAGATAGAGTTTCTGTGTTCTGGTTAGCCATTCGATAGTATAATGTGAAGGCCACAAAAACATCTCTGTTCTTTGGAATGCCATGATTACAGCTGCCACCCTGCTTTTTCCTGTGGAACGCCCATGCAGACACCCCAGAGCCCAAACCAATCATCTTCCATGGCTGCTGAAAACATTGTTCTAAGTGATCTGGCACTGAGATGAAGCAGGAATGGAAGATTCCACCATCCAGGGACACAGACGGATGCTCCTGGATGGGATTCTGCCCTTCGTAGGGGAATGCGATGTACATCCCAATTCTTTGGCATGCCTGTACTGACGCCCATCTGTTGAGGTGGCATCTATCCCACAAAAGAGGTATTTTGCCAGGTTGCAGAAGTCATAGGTGCCTGACACATGGACATGCTGACAAAGGCAGCCTCTAGAACATACCCACATGCATGCTCATGCTCGAACACACAAACACACACATACACACACACACATACACACTGATTAAAAAGTCCCCCTGTTGGTAAGTGGAGGTTTGCAGCATTGGTTGATAATATGTTCAGCATTCCCCCACCAATACCTTATTTGTACAGTAATTTCCTTGCTGTTGTAGCATTCAGCAAGGTTCATATGGAGAAGAAAATTCCAATGAAACTGTTTTTAATTTGATACATACACGTTCAGTAGTATAGATACAACCTTTCATTCTGAGACAGACCTAAAGATGCAAGAGTCTAAGCTGAAGGAGCTTACTCTCTAATGAGTTGGATATGACAGCCACCTACCTAGCTGTGATGCATGGCAGAATTTGGATGGAGAGCCCTAGAGAGGTTTTTCCTTAGGAGGAAGAAGGAGACAAGACTTGGAGAGGAAAGGGAGCCAGGATTGGGCTTGAAGGAAGAGGACAAAGTTAGCACATAGCATCGCTATGAGTCAGGCCGATCTCAAGTCTAAACAATCTTCTTTATTTGATGCCTCAGAAACCACGTTTTGGCTCTGCCTGCTCTTGCATCCATTCTCATTCTAGTAGCTGCTTCCTGTGATGGCTTGTTGAAAACTGGCTCTCCAATCGCTTATCTGGAGAATTTGGAGATGAAAGTCTGAACCGCATGATGTTGGCAGGATAAAGATGATTGCTTTAAGGCAGGAGTGCCCAGAAGAGGCTGAGTCAAATAATGGAAAGGCAATGCAGCTAAGAGGCTATGGGCAAGGGAATGGGGGAGGGGGGAACCAGAAAATTTGGTTACAGAGGTAGAGACTTCCTGTTGCTTAGCGACAGGACCCTGGGTGGCAGCTCTTTTCCTTTTTGTGTTCCCTGGCATTTTGTTTCTGTAAATGGAAGGTTGTTGGTGGTTTTATTTACTGTCTATTTTTTTGGGCAAATTAGAGTGGTTGAATACAGATGTCCAACAATATTTTGTCATTTATAAAATAAGGAAATCACTGGAAAAGTTAAACCACTTGGTTAGAGTCAACCATTTTATATAAAATTTTGTTCAAAATATAGTTTTGATGAGTACACCCACATATATAAATATGTCCATATTTAAGTGTGTAGTGTATGGGTATGTATATGTAGCAAGTATACATACACACATACACATACATATATAACATGTATTGTACACATATATACTGCATGTTAAATACTGGGAATATGTATATTAATATGTCCATAAGCATTTGAGTGTTGCAGTGAAAAGAACACCAGGCGTGGAGTCAGTAAGATAAGAATTCCAATCTAGTCCCAGACACTTACTGGCCATGTGACCCCAGGCAAGTCATGCATGCATACACAGAGATATGTGTATATGTGTATGTACATATATATGTGTGTATACGCATAATGGACATGCATGTGTGTATCTATCTATCTATCTATCTATCTATCTATCTATCTATCTAGCATAAACCTAAATCAGGGGGTCAGAAAGTGGTATCAAATTGCTATCTGATTGGCTCCAAGTATAATGATCATATAATGAAGTCATTTATACAGTTGCCAAATAGATATTCCCAAAGCAGGGGTCAATAAAAAACAGAGTGATATGGAAGGACCTTCCCAAACTGGCTATACCCCTTCCTCTTAGACTGATTACACTGAATAACACCCCTCATACACTCTCTTATAGATAAAGTGTCTTTTCTGTTCTTTGCACAGAGCATGTCACCTTTTACCTCTATATAGTCATATTTTGATGCTCTTCTTCCTCCTCTCCATCTACCAAGACCCCTAGTTCCCTTCTGGGTTCTGATCAAGTGAAATCATTGCTTATTTGTCCCATTTTGGGGCTCCCACATCCCCAAATCACTCTGAATGCATTTTCTATGTATTTCCTAGTTATTTATTTGTGTACATGCTTCTTCTCTCTCATAGAATGCAAACTCCCTGAGAGGGGGGAATTTATTTTTCATTTGATCTCTTTGTCCCTGGAACTTAGTCACTGGAATCTCAGCAAATTGTAGTTATTTAATAAGTGAGTATTATATGAGTGAATGAATGTTGAACATTCAAGTGCTCTCTGAGCATCTAGAGTTAAACAGAAAAAAAAACAAAAATAACTTGGGATAATTTAATAGCATTTCTTCAAAGAAAAACAACCTTTTGTTAAGTCTTTACTGTGTGCTATTAGACTAGCCTAAATGCTATTTGTCATGCAAGACATTCTCTTTCCCATATCCCACCTTTGTACAGGCTCTCTTCCCTATGCCTGGAATGTACACATTCTTTATTTTTATCAGTCGATTCCTTTAAAGACTAAGTTTAAGTGACACTCTCCATATTAAACCTTTCCTCATCCCCCTGCTAGTGCTTTCCCCAATATTATCTCATATAAATTTCCTTTATAGATTGTATGTGCCAATATATGCACCAATAGCTACCCTAGTAGAATATAAACTCCTTGAGGGAAGGTTTTAATTTTATTCTTTTTTTCCTCCTCAACGTTCAGCACGATTCCTGACACTTGATAGAGAGATAGGGGAGTAGATGGATAGATGGATAGATAGATGATAGAGAGACAGATATAGATAGATAGATAGATGATAGATAGATAGATAGATAGATAGAATAAAACTATGATAGATTGATAGATAGGTAGATAGATAATTTATTAAGCATTTGACATGTATCAGACATTGTGCTCAATGCTGGGAATATAAATATGGGCACAAGGAAGAAACCAAATCCCTCTCTTCATGAAGTTTATGATCTAGTGGGGAAGACCAGTGGTACCCAACCAAGGGCTGCTGACTGACTGCTCAGCTGGAGGAGACAGAAAGGTGAGATACAGTGTGATCTCTGCCCTTCCTGAGCTTACAACAAAGAAGGGAAATAAGGTATAGTGAGGTCAGTCTTCCCCAAATGGCACCCAACACTCTGAGATCAGAGTCAAAGAAATCAGTAGGGACTTTGTGAGGTGAGAAGGAAAAGCCATTGAAGATGGTATTTAAGGTCTAAAGGATGTGGAGCAGACAAGCAGTGAGGTGAGTGGGGAGGATGCAGGCATGAACCACAGGATGGAGGTTGGAAGCACGGGGCATGGTCCTGGCCAGGCTCTACACTTGACTTTCTTGACTCCTTCTCCACCACTCCATGATAGCCTTTGGAATGTACCCGTATCCCATTCTCTGATTGGTCAGTTTCTCCGAGATGTTCCCTTTTAAGTAAAGTACCCAGGCCTGCTATGTTCATTCCTCGATTCCTCACCTGGTTCCCATCCTGAATTCCTATCTCCCCCATCCTAGAGCAGCCTTCTCACCTTGGAAGGACATCCTCAGGTCTATTTTCAGTATCTACATGTATATTTACACATACGTACATACACACACACATGCTGCACTTTCACATTAGAATATAAGCTTCTTGATGGCAGGGGCTGTTCATGCTTGGGCGAGGGAAGGGCTTGTGTTTATGTTCCCCAGATTTAGCACATAATAAGTGCTTGACACATGCTTGGAGAGTTACTGACCTGATAGTGTAAAGAGCACTAAGGCAAAAGACTTGAATTTGCACCCCACTTCAGTCACTTCATCCAAGCATGACCCTGGGACAGTCACATCCCTTCCTCACACTTCAACTTCCTTATCAACAGAGAGTTGGAGGGAGTAATAGTTGACATGACCTCTAGGTTCCACTGTGGCCTTCAATACATGCTCCCATGTTTGGGAGACCCAGAGTGGGCCAGTTTGACCAGAAAGTAGATTGTACAGGGGACAGTGATATGAAATTAGACTGGAAAACTAAAGTAGGATTAGATTGTAGAGACCCTTAAATCCTAGGAAAAAGAGGTTGTCTGTCTGTCTGTCTATCTAACCTATTTATATACATACATACATATACGTATACGTATATTTATTTAACTATAGAGATATTGAGACAAAATGATTTAATACATGAATTTTACCCAAATTACTATTTAAAATACATTTTCATAAACTACTTACTTCCTGAAGGAAGTATACACACCTATACACATACACACACATATATACACACGTACACACACACATATATACACACACACATATACACCCATACAAACATATAGCACAAAACGAACATTCTGCTTAATTTTCCATTGTACAGCGCTATTATTTGTGACTTTTTTGGCACTGGAAAAACTTAATAGTCTCTTAAAACAACCCCATGGAAATGAGGCTATATTTAGAGCTCTATTGATAAGAGGCTCAGAAATGTTTGAGTTGGCTTAATCCCATGAGAATAGTTAGGGGCTGTCACAGTAATCATGAGATTTTCTTTCTCTTTTGGACTTCTCTTACTTTGGGACAGACCGTAAATCTCCATGTCCAACGACATTGCCAGTATGGCTGCTAATTCTGCATGAAACTGATGCAACAGTGAGAAATCGTTCAGGGTAAGAAAGTCACCACAGCTTTACTGGGTGGAGAAGGTTTAGGAAATGAGGCCAAAACATAGTCTCTTACTGACTACACCATCTGAAGCACATACAATTGTAGAACAGGGAAGACTAAAAGAATGGAGGCCTTGGTTGTGATTTCTGGTGTACCTCTCAACTTTTGGGAACTTTAAGAGGATATAAGAGAGTGGTTATAAGTAACTAGAGGTCGTTCCCAGGACCAAGGGGGCAGAAGGGAAGAGAGACCATCAGAGTTTTCTTAGAGTTCATCTTGTAAAACCCTCTCTTTTTCCCAATAGGGAAACTGAGCCCAAAGATACTAAAATATTTGTCTACAATCACAAGTAGTCAATGGCAGAGCTGGCGTGCAAACCTAGGTCCTCTGATGTCACAGTCAGTGATCTTTCTACTACAAAACAGATACTCCTCCTTCACCCTTCCACCATTTGTCAGGTTATGTTTATTTCTACCTCCGTGATATCCCTTACACCCATTCCTTTCTCCCTACCCATTTGGCTTCTCTCCTCATTCAGCCACCCATCACCTCTCACCTGGACTATTGCCACGGCTTTCTAACTGATCTCCCACCTTGAGACTCTCTACTCTCCATGCCATTCTCCAGACAGCTGCCAAAGTGACGTTCCCAGAAGGAACATGGCCATGTCATTCTAATATGGTAGCTCTATATTGCCTCTATGCTAAAGTATGAACCTGTCTGGAATTTAGAGTCTGGCTGCTTCCAGTATTTCTAGGCTGACTTTAAATGATTCTTCTTCAATACTTCAGACTTAGCACCCTCTTTTCTCTTTCCCATACACAGATCATCCTCCAGGCCTGGGATCATCTCCCTCTTCACTGCTATCTCATGGGATTACCGTCTCCCTTCAGACTTCAATTCAGGCTCAAGCATCATCTCCTGAAGGCAATTTCTGAGGAATAAAGGTTGACTTCAAGGTTGTGAGCTAGGGTGTCTGGTAGGTTGATGTCCAGGGTCATAGTTCTTGGCAAACTAATCCCTCTAACTATTCCATTCCCTTTTACTTCCTCTCGGACCATGCTCTATCCACGGTTCTCCCATCCCCCTCTCTGTCTCTCTCTGACTGTCTCTTTCTGTCTCTGCCTCTTTCCATCTCTGTCTCTCTCTGTCTCTCTCTCCTCTCTCTGTCTCTGTCTCTATATCTCTGTCTCGGTTTCTCTCTGTCTCTCTCTTGCTGTGTCTCTTTCTGTCTCTCTGTCTCTCCCCTCTCCCTCCTTCCATCTCTCTTTTTCTCTCTCCATCCCTCTCTGTATCTTTCTTTCTTGGTCTTTCTTTCTACCTCTCCCTTCCTCCTGACCTTTCTCCTTCCCTCCTCCTTTTTTTCTCTCTCTTCCTCTCCCTGCTTTTTATTTTTCTCTTTTCAGGATCTCTCCTACCTTAAAAACAAACAAAAAAAGTTATGGTTCCTGTGCTCTTTCTACTCCTTCAAGCTATAATTCCATCTCTTTTCTCTCATTCATTACTACCATTATTTCCTCACCAGTCATTTATTTCTAAATCTCCTGTGTCTGGCTTCTATCTCCATGGCCCAACTGAAAATGTTCTTTTGAAAGTTAATAATGGCTTCCTAATGACCAGTCCAAAGATCTCTCCTACAGTCTTCATCCTGTTTGAGCTACTGCAGCTAGGATGCTATTCCTCCTCCCCTTCTTTATACCAGTTCCTCCTTTGGTTTCCATAAGATCTCTCTCTCCTGATCTCTCTGGTTGATACATTTCTCTTCCTTCCTTTAGGCCTCATAAGTTATAGCTCCATCCCTACTCTCCACATTTCTGTCCTTAGTCACTGGAGATCTCAACCACTGATTCCTATCACTTTTGCAACCAAGGCTGTGCAGTCTGCTCCCCAAACTCCCTTCTTTCAACTTCTCCATTTCTTTTGATGGCACCATGATGGCCACAGATATTCAGGATCAAAATTTCAGTAGTTATTGACTTCCTTTTTCAATCAGCCACCAAGTCCTATATCTCTAATATATTTTGTAACCCTTCAAAAGAGAACAGCTTCTATGTCCCCCTTTGACTTTTTCTTTTCTTCAGACTAAACTCTTACATTCCCTTAAGACAATATTTATATGGAATGAGTATAAGAGTGCTCTCATTTGCCACTTCACAAAAGTGATTGCCTTCCTTGGGTTTTTCTCTAGTGTATCAATGCCCTTCGTAAAACGTGGAACTCAGAGCTCAGTCCATTACTCTTGTGTCTGTTCAGAGCAGTGTGCAGTGAAATTCTTACCATTTCAAACCTAGCTTTCTCTTAACAAAGCCTGAGATAGCCATTATTGGCTTGTGTTGAGCTAGCAATCAGTACCTCTCCCAAGGCTTTTCCAGAAGAGCTGCTTCCTAGTTTTGATCACTCCCATCCTGTTCTCATGAACTTAGTTATTCTAGGCCATCTCAAATTTATCCATGCTAAGGTTTATGGTATTTTACGGCTTACTTCAGTGCTCTAGCATATTAATATCTTTCAGGATCCTGAAGGATCCTGCTCCACAAAGAAGGAAGCTACCTCCTCCAGATTTAGCCCAGTTCCAGATTTTACCAGCATTCCTTCCAAACCTTTATCCAAGTTAACAGTAAATATAGGAAAGAACAGAAACCCAAGTGCAGATCTCTGCAGAGAGAGACTTTCCTACTTGAGACTGAAATATTAATACCTGGGTCTTGACCTCTCAGAAGTTCAGGATCTACCTGATTGTGCTGTTGACTAACTGGCATTTCTTTCTGTTCCCTCAGATGAGCAGCAGGAGGTGACTTTATCCAGTGCTTTTCTGAAATTCAGGCAAATTGGATCTACAGAATTCCCTTATGCTGTTGAAATAGGAAGTGCTTTTGGTGTGGCAGACCTCTTCCTGATGGAGCTGTATTGGCTCTTTGAGACTGCATTCCTTCTTTCCAGATCTTCAGCAGCAGTCTCCTTATCATACTCTTCCACTTCTAGATCTATGTTAGCGGTCTTTTTACAAATGTGTTTGAGAATTCTGCCAGGACTTTATTTCTAATTGATAGGTTTAGAGTTTGCAGATTCTATTATCTTTCCTTTTTGAAAACTGGGACAACATTGGCCCTTCTTCAGCCCTTTTGCTCCCATTTGGCATGGTTTCCTGAAGGTCCCTGGCAGTGGCCTGTGGATCACAATGGCCAATTCTTTCCATATGTGTTGATGTATTTCATCTGAGTCAGCTGACTTGCAGTCATCCCAAAGGGAGCCAGGCATTTCCCCATGATCTTCTTACTTATCTTCTTGGGTCTCAATACCTCATTGATTATTTTTTTTCCTTCCCCTTCTGACCCAAGCAACATTCTAATTAGTAGAGAAAAGAAAAAAAATAGTGAGGGAATTGAGGAGATCAGCCATCTCTCCACCATGATTTTCATTGCTACACAAGCATTAAAAATGACCCTGCATATTCTTTAAGCACCTCCTTTTCTCTAATACACGTGGGGTAAATGACCTCTCCTTCCTTTGAACAAGCACAGCATGTGTGTCTCATATATTTAAAGAAGAAGAATTTCAGTCATTTTTTTTCAGTCATACAATTCTCCCTCACCCCCTTTGGGGTTTTCTTGACAGAGACACTGGAATGCTTTGCCATTTCCTTCTCCAGCTCATTTTACAGATTAGGAAAGTGAGGAAAACAGGATATAGTGATTTGCCCAGAGTCACACAGCTAGTACATGTCTGAGGGCAGATTTAAATTCACAGAGTCTTCCTGACTCCAGGATCCTCAGTGCCGCCCAGTGGCCCCCTCATACATTTAACTGTGTTTTTGCATTTTTATCTCTTGGTGTCCCTGTCTTCATTCACCCACTAGGTGATTGGAGGTGATCAGGCATGCTGAAGAGGGATCATTGAATAGAATCAGGAAAGGGCTGGGTGGGTGACAAGGGGCAAATTGCTAGATTTTTTTGGACCTTTGTTTACTCAGTAGTAACATAAGAAGGGGTGGCTAGGTGGCACAGTGGACAGAGTCCCGGGTCTAGAGCCAGGAAACCTGAGGTCAAATCTACCCATAGACACTTAATAGCTTTGTGATCCTGGGTAAGTCACTTCACCTTATTTGCCTCAGTCTCCTCACCTGTAAAATGAGCTGGAGAAGACAATGGCAAAGCATTCTAGTATCTTCACCTAGAAAACCCCAAATGGGATGTGACTTAAAAGTGCCTGAACAAAAGCAGTACGGTATAAGAGTGCTCCCATTTGCCACTTCAAAAGATTCTTGTGACTTAGCTGTCCTGTCTGAGTCCCAGGACTGAACTGTGAGTGGCTGCTGCGCTCCTGAACTTCCCGAGGCTGGGCTCAGACTTTGTTCATCTTTGTTCTCTCCTAAGTGCCTCCTCAGGGGCCTGGATTAAGAAATGTTTGCTGAATTGAATTGCTTTGTTTGATTTTTCCTGACCTTGGGTCCACTTTGTCCCCAGACTGTGCTATGTTTAGGTTCTGTGAAGAAAACCACACCTGCCTTGGAGGGCTGAGGCATGTGATGGTGGCCAGTCTGGGCAGCCAGCCCCACAACCAGCCTGGGATCTGCTTTCCACACAGGCTTCCCAGCCCTCCTTCTTCCCTCATCATCGGGGGCTTTTGCACAACTCAGCTGGGACGTCTCAGCTCTTCACTGACAAGTTTCCTACAACCTCTAAGGCTGCTTGTGTGGGGGTTGCTGGGAATAATTTCTGATGCTTCCCTTCTTCCTTTCCCTGTTTTTCTTTATTTGCTGTACCCCAGGGTCCATTTGAATTATCAACACTCCCCATCAATATCCTTTACATGTGTCCCCACTAAAGAGGAACCCAGGCTGGGCAGGAGTGAATAAACGCTTGCACTGTCCATTCTGTCCAGGGGCACATCAGGCAGAGGGATGTGTCCTCTGAGGCACATCTCAGTGGGAAGTAGCCTGCTTTGTTGACACTTGTTGCATACAGAGCTCATTCATTGTCTGGGGTGAATGGATAAATGGAGGAGAAAAGGAGAGAATAAGGAAATGAAACCAGTTTAATTTTTTATCTTTCATTCACTTAAAAATGCACAGAGAGTTCCTGAGAGAGCTCATAAGGAATGTTCATGGCTCCTGGTGTGTGTAGAAAGTACTGGTTTTTTGTGGGTTTTTTTTTGGGGGGGGACAGAGTCAAGATGGCAGAATAGAAACAGGACTTCTGCACAACTCCAGCTCCCACCTTCCCCAATCCATGTAAAAGGGGACTCTGAACAAACTCTGGAGCTACAGAACCCACAAAATGATACAGAGAAGCTAACCTCCAACTGAGGACAGCCCAGCATCCTGGGAGGGAGCCGCCAGCACAGCACTCTTGGAGCCAACCCCATCTGGACTGCAGGTTTTAGCCCCAGGGTGGGCCTGACCAGTAGCTGGCTGGAGGGACTTCAGAACACCAGCAGATGTGACAGTTTCCAGAATTATCAACACATAGATGCCAAGGTCAAAGTGAGACATCAGTGTAGTGTGGACTTTGGGACCAGTAGTGGGGAGAGCATCGGCTTTTCCCCCCAGGGCAAGAAGCCACTGGGAGGCTTTGGCTCAGCAGCTACAAGGTTGCGGCTTCAGCTCCTGGCCTGCAGACTGTGGGGGACAGAGAGACCAGTCTGAGGGGTAATAGCTCTTGCTTTAACCTTCTTGGATCTGGATTGTGGTCTGGGGTGGAGGTCCTGGAGTGTATGAGCAGCTTGCCAGAGTGTGTGGAGGCTTCAGGCAGAGCCCCCAGCTAATATCTCTGGCAGCTGAGAAAACCCCAGAGTTTGGGACAGAAGTTCCCTTGTCTGGTGGGAGAGTCCTACTGTGGCAAAAAGCCCAAAAGCCACATAATTGTGTGGCAAACTGCCCAGGCAAAGGAAACAAAACAAACAGAAGAAATCCAACATTAGACTCATATTTGGGAACAAAAAGGATCAAAACTTGGAACAGGAGGAAGACAGTAAAGTGAGAACTCCTGCACCAAAAGCTTCAAAAGAAAACATGAGTTTGTTGCAGGCCATAGAAGACCTTAAGAAGCAGATAAGAGAAGTGGAGGAAAAATCGGGAAGAGAAATGAAAATGATGGAAGAAAATTATGAGTCAACAGCCTGACTGAGGAAAATAACACCTTAAAACAGACTAACTCAAATGGTAAAAGAGGCTCAAAAAGGCAATGAGAAGAAGAATGCCTTAAAAAGCCGAATTTGCCAGATGGAAAAAGAATCTCAAAAGCTCACTGAAGAAAATCTTTCCTTCGCATTTAGAATGAAGTAAAGGGAAGCTAGTGACTTTTTGAGAAATCAAGATGCTGTTACACAAATCCAAACAAATGAAAGAATAGAAAGCAATGTGAAATATCTCATGGGAAAAACCACTGCCCTGGAAAATAAATCCAGGAAAGATAATTTAAAAATTATTGGACTGCCTGAAAGCCATGATCATAGAAAGAACCTAGAAATCATCCTTCAAAAAACTCTCAAGGAAAGCTGCCCTGAAGTTTTAGAACCAGAGGGCAAAATAGAGGTTGAAAGAACCCACTGATCACCTCCTGAAAAAGATCCCAAAATGAAAACTACTAGGAATATTATAGCCAGGTTCCTGAATTCCCAGATCAAGGAGAGAATATTACAAACAGCCAGGAAGAAACAATTTGAATATTGTGGAAACACAGTCATGATAACACAGGATCTGGCAGCTTCTACACTGAAGGATCATAGGGCCTGGAATATGATATTCAGGAGGTCAAAGGAGCTGGGATTAAAACCAAGAATCACCTACCCAGCAAAACTGAGTATCATGTTTCAGGGGAAAATATGGTCATTCAGTGGAAAAGAGGACTTTCAAGTATTCTTGAAGAAAAAAACAGGGTTAATAGAAAATTTGACATTCAGATACAAGAAGCAAGAGAAGCATGAGAAGGTAAACAGGGAAAAGAAATCATAAGGAACTTATCAAAGTTGAACTATTTACATTCTTACTTGGAAAAATGATAATTGTAACTGATGAAACATTTCTCAGTATGAAAATAGTTGAAGGGAATATAAACACACACACACACACACACACACACACACACACATATATATATATATATATATTTGGTCTTTATCAGAGGGTATATAGGCATATGAATACATATGTGAATGTGTATATATATATATATATATATATATATATATATATGTATATGTTTACAGGTATACATAGATAGATCGTACAGGACCAATTTAATAGGAAGGGATGATACTTAAAAGGTGAAATCAGGAGGTGAGAGAGGAATATAATGAGAGGAGATGGGGAAAGACAGAATGGGGCTAACTATCTCATTTAGAAGAGGCAAGGGAAAATGGGTACAATGGAGGAGAAGAACAGGAAGGCATAAGGGAATGGATCAACCTTATTCTCATTGAATTTGGCTCAGGGAGGAAATGACATACATATGAAATAGGGTATCTCACCCCACTGGACAATAGGGAGGAAGGGGATAAGAGGGGGGATCATGGAAAGGGGAGTAGGCTGGAGGGGTGGGAAGTTTGAAGCACACACTTTTTAAAAGAGACAGGACTAAAATAGAGAATAGAAAAAGTGGGAGGTGGGATAGGAGGGAGGGAAATATAATCAGTCTTATATAACATATCTGCTATGGTAACATTTTGCATTAGCTACACATGAGCAACCTATATTGAATTGCTTATCTTACCAGTAAGGGTAGGTAACAAGGGAAGAAGGAAATGAATTTGGAATTCAAAGTTTTAAAACCAAATGTTTATATATACATACATACATACATATATACATATATATGTACATATATATATATACTATTATTAATACTATTTTATATGTAATTAGGACATAAGAGGAGGGGATATCCTGGGGGACTGCTATTTTGGGGAGGAGGGTAGGGGAAAATGGGGAGAAAATTTTGTAACACAAAAACTGGCAGAAATGAATGAAGCAAACCTGAAATTAATAAAGCATTTGAAAAAAAGAAAGAAAGAAAGTACTGGTTTTCTATTGCAGGTCGAGCATTGCGGGGGTTTCTTTGGGCATTAGGCTCCCTATCCTCTCCTTTCAGTGATAAGGTACATGAGGCCTAAAGTTGTCAAATAAGCTGGCAAAGAGCCTCCATGCCCAGGATTCAAACCCAGATCACCTAACTCTGCCCTTACATCCTGCCATGTTTTAGGTGTCATTTGTCCAGATCTGGGCTGACCTCTCAGTGATGACTGCTCAGGTTTCTTCCAGCTTTGACATTCTATGATTCTGGAAGACAAATATGAGTTAATTTCCTCTACTTTGCTCTCAAGTTTTCCTGATTTGTCCTGTTCCATAAGGGTCTGCCATGACACCAAGTCATCAATGGGTAGGATTAATAGATGTTGTAGTCCCAGACCCCAGGTCTTTTATAGTTAACTTTCTTTGGGAAATGCTAAGTAACTTGCACACACCTGAGGGTGTCCCAGATCATTTGGGCCCAGCCCTTATCCCTGCAAATTTTGTTCCCATATGTTTCATGAGAAAACAAAATAAATTAGGTTTCAATCAACACTTAAAAGTGCTTTCCAACTCAAAACAGCTGTTCTGAATAATTTATTCATATATTTTTAAAAATTAAGCAATCTGCTTTCATTTTTCAATGCAATGTGTTGCTCTGAAAAAATCCTTGTCTCTCCAGTAAAATCCATGAACTTGAACCTCCTTGGAGAGAGAGAATGGTGCTCCCCTGTCCCCCCTTCTCCATTAGTTCAGGAATATTCTTTCCAGAGGTGAAGATTGAGATCCATCCAGCCCTTCTCCTCTGGGAGGCTCAAGGCAGCGTCCTCTCATGTGAACCCTGCAGCAGTCTGTCCTTGAGCTCAGGTCTCCCTTTTTTTCTTTAGATGTGGTAAGCATACCACTGCAGCAGATGAAGTGGTGAATCCTAGTGTTCCTGATAACCTACAAACAGGTAAAGTGGTTTGTGAATGGGGTCATTAGGAATCTCTGCAGAGCATGGGCCTGGGAGCTGGACTCCTGGGGATGAAAACAGAATGGGAAAATTAATCCAATGTGCATTTATTAAGCACCTAGTATTGACTTGGTGCTGTGGGATGCAAAGACAAAGAGGAAATATCTCTAACTTCTAGAAGTTCCCATTCTTCTGGAAGATGAGTAAATACCAGGTAGATGAAGGATCCCCTAGGTCTCACAATCAGCAGGATCAGATGAGATTCCCAAAGGAGAAGATCTTGGCCCTGCTTGTTTTCAAGGGTTTGTTCTTGAGCCTCTCTGGGCTTTCTTTTCCCTCCTATGCCAAGTGACTTCCAGGTAAATCAAGAAGTTTCCAGGAAGGCAAAATTCCACTGAGTATGATGTCATTTGGGTACAAAACCTCACATTTTCTGAAGCATCTCTCAGTGTCCATCTGGGTTTGCCATTGCCTGGGAGAAAGCCAAGAACCGACTCCCAGATGAGATGTCACTTTCCTAGAGACCACAAAGTTTGGAAAGAATTAAGAATCTGGCTCCAGGGACAGGGCATAATCATGAGTCAAGTAATGGCACTCGCCCTCCCCAAATGGCCTTTCAAGAGGCTCATTCAGTCTTTACTTTTCATCTCAAAAAGCTCCTCCACACAGCAGAGAAACTAAAAAGTAATAGGGATGACAGGGGATGAGGGGCTATGCACTGAACCTGGGCTGGTTGTTGAGGACCCAGAGACAAAGGTCATGGGCAAAAGAGTTCCTAGGTAAGGCAGCTTCCTTTCCTCGGGCAGGTCTAGACTTCTAGGTGACTTCTATGGTCACAGAGCTCGTGAAGATCAGTGGAAGCATCCAAACCCAAGACTCCTACCTGCAGGAGTAGCATCTCATCAACTTAGGTCTTGCTGGGAGAGAGCTTGAAGGTGTTTCCAAGGGCAGAGCCACTGAGACTCTTCCTTCCTAATGATCTAGAGGCTCTCTGTGCCCAAGAGCTCATATTATAAGCTGACACATGAATCTTCCTCTGAAACCTGCATACCAAAGGGAAACTGATGCAGCCAAAAACCCAGAGTTGCCAACTGGCTCAAATTTCCTCTAGCCTTGTAGACCAGCCTTTATAGACATGAAGCAAGAACCTATTTTTTTTTCCTACCTTACATACTTTGACTGCCATAACTCCAGCATGGCAGAAAACATTGTCTCCAGAGCTGCCTCACTGGCCCCACCACCTGTTTGTCCTGGCTTCCTCACAGTGGTAACAAGTTAAAGTCAAGGACTCAACCCTGGCCCTTCTGAATCTGAGTCTTCCCCACAAATCCCACTACCCTAGCTTTATTTGGCCCATTCATGCCTTCCTTATATCAAATATCCAAACCAAAGATGCTGCCTTGCTCAGACCTGAGGGTCTGCATTCCATTTCTTTTCAATATCCTCAGTGGAGGCAATTCACCCCTGTTGGATGGTGGATTGGGCAAGAGTAAAGGTCATTTGAAGACAAGGCTGGTGAGAATGTGGTGGCGGCCCTAGCAGCTCTTGTGTGGGAGAAGCTATAAAGGTCAAGTGGCTTGCCCAGCATCCAAGGGCCAGTGTGTGTCATGAAAAATGACAACAATAGTATTAATTTTATTGTAATAAATAGCAATGAGGAGTAATAGTAATGAATAATATGGATGACAATAAGTAAATGATCACAGCTCATGTCTTGATAATACTTTAAAGTTTCCAAAGTAATTTCCTCACTACAGTCCTATAAGGCAAGTACAAGCATCATCACCCTTTGATAAGCAAGGGAACTCAGGTGTCCCTCAGCCAGCAACAGTCAGAAACCAGGCTGAAATCCCAACTCCACAGGCAGCCTGCACACAGAACCACCCTGCTTCACATTTCTGTGGCAGGATTACTAAAACAACTGCAGTTGTTTATTGGGAGGGATCTGCAAAAAGGGCTGGCCGTCATCCTGCCGCCATCTTTATCTAACTCTTCTTAGTTTACAAAACATTTTCCTGACAATAATCCTGTAAGGAGATGAATATTACTGTATATCATCTCCATTTTACACATGAGGAAACTGAGGCACAGAAAGGCAAAGAGAAGCCTCCACGGTCACCCAGCCAGTAAACAAAGTCACTCCAAGTAGAAGCCCAGTGGTGTCTCCACCACTTTCTAGCTCCTTCCACGGAAAGCTAGTCTGCTGTTGTTTTCCAAAGAGACAAAAGTCACAGAAGATTAGGTTTGTGAGGGCCTGCAGGTGGGCTGCTGTCATCACCTGAAAGCTCTGTGTTTCATCTCAGGCCTCTTTCCTCTGCCCCACATTTCCTAGGCTGAGAAACAAAGAGGCCCCTGATGGGACTCTGAGGGGCCTCTGGATGCTCTCCATGGGACATTTACCATGGAAGAAGCTGTACAAGGTTTCTTCTGTTGCCTAGGGATGGTTCAGCTCTTTGGAATGGTTTAGACTAGACTTTAAAGGGAAACTCTTTCCTCATCTGCCTCCCTGTCTCAGTTTGGGGCCTGGGGTAGAAAAATTACCCTTTGGGACATCTCCCATTTCTGTAATCTGAAATGTTCTGTGTCATGCCTGGTCCAAGTCTGATTGTCCTGATTTTATAGATGCAGCTCAGAGATTTGAAGGGACTTTGGAGAGCAGTATCCTTGAACTCAAAGGAAACTGAGGAGCCATCAATACAACCCTCTTATCTCGAAGATTGGGAACCTGAGGCCAGAGATGTTCAGCAATTTGTCCAAAGTCACAGAGATAGTGAGCAGAGGATGGGGATTGGAAGTGAAGCCCTTTGATTCCCAGTCCCTTCCTCTCTGCACACACCTATAGGCAGCTAGATGGCCCAGCAGAGAGAATGCTGGGGCTGGAATTAGGAAGACCTGAGCTCAATTCCAGCCTCAGACATTTACCAGCTGGGTTACCTGTGAGCAAGTCATATAAACCTGGATTGACTCAGTTTTCTCAACTGTAAAATGGGGATAATAATGGCACCCACCATGCAGGGTTGTTTCAAGACTAATAATTGTAAAGCACTTTGCAAACCTTAAGGTGGTCTACACACATGTCCTGTTGTCATGACAAACCAGGGTCATACAAGTAGAGATTATTGAAGCCAAGATTCGAATCCAGGGGTTTTGCCTCCAGATCCGATACTGCTCTCGCTATACCATGAGGGCTGAACATGCATTCTTTCATTCATTAATGCATAGAGCCATTGATGAGGAATCCAGAGAGGCTGTGGGGTAGTGGAACCAGGCTGTGTGACCTTAGATTGCTTCTTCTCTCTGGGTCTTAGTGGGTTGATGGCCCCTGTATCTGTGACTCCTCTAGGCAAGGGCCACCTGGCCTCTGCATCTGTCCTCAGGGATGTGCTCGCTGGCCTGGATAAGACCTGGGATTTCCTTGTTATAGTTACTTCTCCAGCAGGAAGGAAAAACCCTCCCCCAGCATATATACACTGATCCCACCACTAATAATTCTAGAGCAGCCTAAGGCATGGAAATGGTAAGTCATTTGGACAAGGCCATGCAGCCAGGCTGGGTCCTAGGCCAGATTTGAACCTGGCTCTTCCTGACCCCAAGGCAGCCTCTGTCTTCTTTGGGGAGGCGGTTGGAGCATCAGGTACACAGCCAGAAAGATCTGCATTCAAATCTTGCTACAGACGCTTAGTAACTATGTGGCCCTGGATTTCTCTTAATCTATCAAGGCATCGATTTCCTGATCTACAAAATGGGGGAGATGGCCTAGATAACCCATGACCAGATGCAGCACTATGTATGGCTCTTAGTAGGTTAGTAATAGATGCTTTTGATTTGTACTGTTTTCTTCCAGTTTCCAAATTGTGTGTGTGTGTGTGTGTGTGTGTGTGTGTGTGTGTGTGTGTGCCTTCCTGAAGTCTAGGAAATTAGTTGATGAATTTTCTTTTGTTACCTTTCTCACACACACACACACACACACACACACACACACACACACACGGACATCTCCCTCACCCAATCTGAAGCAGTGAAAATATCCATTCTCAGTAAAGGGGAAATTGTTTAAATTTCTGATATTAACAAACTAGATTCAGCTTCAATTTTGGTTATTTCAGGTCTATATCTCTTTTTGCCCGCAAGTCTTGGGGTGGGGGATGGAAACTGAAAATCTAAGTCAAGCCAGCATTTTCACTTTCACGGAAAGGGGCCTGGCTATTTCCTTTTCGTTTTCACATGGAATTTCATGAAAATGTGATTTTGCCATGATCCATTTTGTCAGATAATCCGCAGGCTCCCCTGAAAGGGATTCCTGTGTTCCAAGGGAAGCTTCCTCAGAGATCAAGCCAAGGCGTCTTTAAAAAGTCCAGGGCCCCGTGATCGGCAGATGGAGGCTTTCACGATGTCAGGAAGTGTCAGATATTAGGTTTGGCTCGGGAGGGTGGCTACTCTCCAAACAGATTGGGAAACAGACAGAAAGAGCAAGAACACCATTTGTTGTATTTCGATACATTGTGAACAGAAGGCAGCAAGACGGAGCATCCTTTTACACATCTTTTCTCTATTCCTTGTGAAAACAGTTTAGGATTTGTTATGTTATATTAGCCCTTTCATTATGCAAAAACATGTGAAAGCCGGAGACGCTGCGAAAGGAATTTGTTTCCATTGTGATTGTCTGTGGAGCTTGGCTATTGACAATCCTATGGAAAAGAATTATCTCCCCGCCATTTGAAATATTGAATGTCAGAAGCAGAGGAAAAGCTGAGAGATGACATTTCAGGAGTGAGATAGTTGGAGGGAATGATCGGGAGAGAGGCTCCCCATCCTCCCAGCAGGTCTAGCAACCTCAAACAGCAGGTGAGCACTAGAAAAGCCTTCTGGGAGAGGTGTCTTTGTTTTTTTGATATCAATAAAATTCGAATCATCAGCTAGAGGGCAGTATCAGCTCCAAGCCAGAGAAACCGAGTCTGATGGATGGACTCAGATGATGTGTTTCTGACCATAATAAACTGGCTAAATAACTACCAATCATAATAAAAATAATTCATACGTTACTTTAGCTTTGTGAAGCACCTTTCCTACACTATCTCGTCTGATCCCTCTAAGAACCTGGGATTTAAGATTCAGCAGGGGAAGCTTCATAGTTACCCCTTTCCACCATCCCTCCCTAAACCTTAAGAAGAGCATTTTATTAGCTTTCTCCTAGGGAAAGCATTTACTTTTGTGCTCCCTTGGACATCATCACTTACTCCAGCTCTGGGCTGGATTGATGCTCATCAAAGCTTTCACATTGGGGAATTGGGAATCTCTTCCTTAAGCTTAAACTGGGAGCCTGACTTCAATTTCCTGAAGATATTCTTGGATATTGAAGCTTCTTTTGAATTTTAGGGACCACCCACCATCAATCAATCAACATTCATTAAGGACCTACTAAGTGCTAGGTGCTGTGCCAGATGCAAAGAATACAAAGATTAAAAAAATATTACAATCCCTCGTCTCAAAGAGTTTACAGTCAATGGGGAGGGGGAGAAGTTGTACACATATAAACAGATACAAAATTTAAAAAAAAGTAATTCGAGGGGGATCTGGCATCTAAAGGGAACAGGAAAGAATATAGAATAGGATTGACTTGATTCACAGAGATAGCAGAGAAGCTAACAAGGTCCCTTCTCTAAGAGTGAGCTTTGCTGGGGATTCTGAGGAGTCATTGTCAGGTGATCTTTTGGGGACACCTGTGACTGCCACCTAATAGCCAATAACAGTTGGCTTGCTTTTTATAAACAGTTAAGACATCTTTTTGGTATGTTCAACTTTGACAAGTTGAAGTCTACTTGCCCACAAGTTGGGAAGTAGAGACCAAAGTACTGGACTCTTACTGGAACACAAAATCTCTCTGTGTGGACACCCTCAGTCACCATGCATTGATGAAGTACTTTCTGTGTTCAGGCACTCTGAGGATGAAAAGTTTGTATTCTATATGGTGGAGATAAAAATGCATAGAGGTGAGCTAAAACAAATTATGTATAAAGTACATACAGGCTAGACAATTATTTCCAAGGCAGTGGTGATGGAGATGGGGAGAAGACAGACTCCTCAGTGGGGAGATATCACATGAACAGATGTGACACAAAGAAAAACACCCTGGAACCTTAGTGCCATGGACATCTCTGCCTCCAAGGGTGCCCTGTGGGTTTCTCCTATATTTTAGTAACCCTTTAATTCATGAAATTAAATGTATAGCAATGACGAACTAAATGCACAAGAGTAGACCTTGTTTCTCTATGAACAAGGTCACCTTCAGAGAGCTAAGCTCCCTTTGATTGGCCTTTCCTTTTTAACACCCATGTCAGCCTGCCCTCAACTAGGGGAAGCAACAAGTGAATTGCACCGGAAGGAAGACTGCTGCCCTCTTCACTTCACTCCATCTGTTTTTTTTTTTTTTTCATGAGGACTTGTTCTACACTGGATTTGCCTGTGATAGGCCAAGCAGAGCTACCTCAGATTGCTTAATGACTGAAGTCTTGTTTCATTATTCAGTATTCAAGTAGCTTCTTTGGAGAAAGTGTGATCAATGAAAAAGATACTGCTTGTAACAAAAGTTCAAGACTTCAGGTATTGTTTGAAACAGATCTTGGGATCTTTTTGAAATAGAAGGAAAACCTCTGGGATTTCACTGATGGAGGAAATTCCCAGGTGAGGAAACCCTTCACCAGTACAGGGTGGGCACTTTCTTTGCAATTTCCACCCTTAGGGCAGTGGTTTGTAACTTTTTGTGCCAAGTTTCCCTTTGTTGGCCCAGTGGAGACTGCTCCCCCCTGCTCAGAATCAGTTTTAAATGCATAAGCTAAAATAGATAGCATTGCAAAGGAAACCAGTTACGTTAAAATCCAGTTTTCTATATTGTACACATGTAATACATGTGCATGTATGTGTGTACACATGTCTGTGCACACATGCAATACATATATGTTGGTGGGACATAGATGAAGATGCTCTGCTTTAGAGCAAACCCCTTATCTTGGCACTTAGGTCGTTCGTCATTTGGCTTCAAGATGTGATTCCTGTTCTATTTAACTCTTTTCTTCCTTCACACAATCTTCTTTTTCATTCTAAGAGGACAGGAGCTGCCACTTGGTCTTGTCACTGTTCCAATGTGCTTCCTCAGAACTGTTTTCTTCTTTCCCTAAAGGCAGACTTGTAATGTCACTGCCTCCCTCAAGCCTCCCTGGATTGTCGGAGTCAGCAGACAGGTTCGAATACTGCATCTGGCACTTTCTACCTGGGACAAATCAATCTCTCTGGACATTACTTTCCACCTCCATAACATGAGAATGGCAGGTGGGGCTGGATGAGCATCTGCCCTCCTGGGGCCGCTTCCACCATCTTCTGATACTCTCCAGGGGATTCTGAGGACCTTGAGAAGAGGTTTTGTGTTGCCTTTAGGTGCTTAAGCTATGATTGTGGAATTAAGTCTGAGCACAGTGCTGGGCACACAGGGGATGCTCAGCAAATGCTTGTATGCATACACATATGTATATACACACATATATACATATACACATATGCACACACATTTACATCTAGATAGATAGATAGATAGATAGATAGATAGATAGATAGATAGATAGATAGGTAGATAGATAGATAGGTAGGTAAGTAGACAGAGAATAAATGGGTTAGCTAGCTGGTGCAATGGATAGAATTCTGGGCCTGGAGTCAGGAAGACCTGAGTGTAAATCTGGCCCTCACACACTTCCTAGCTGTGTAATAGGCAACCCATTTCCCTATTTGCCTCAGTTCTCTCATCTGTAAAGCGATTTGGAGAAGGAAGTGGCAAACCACTCCAGTATCTTTGCCAAGAAAATCCCAAAAGGGTCATGAAGGGTCAGACATGACTGAACCACCAAACAACAACAGAATAAACACTAATAGAACAAATGCAAATAAACAAAAGGCAACTGGAGAGGGGAGGGGCACTAGCAATTGCGAGGAGGAAAGGGCTGAAGAGATGCCCTGTGCTTTGAAGAAAGAGGCTCTTTGTTAAATCACAGTTCTCACAAATTGAAAGAAGAAACTAATCCAGACAGGAAAAAAAGGATTAAACTAAATGAGATTCTGGAGACATGAGTCCATCTTCTTTATTCTACAGCTACCCGAGGCCCTGGGAGAGCCAGGGACTCAGCCATAGTACCAGAGCCCTCCTGTCCCCTGCTCCTTCAGCCCAGTGTTCTTCTATTTCCACCAGGTGAAGAATGGAGAGAGCCCAGCCCTTGGGGGGCAGGTGATCAGCAGAAGGATCTGAGTTTCACATAATCCAGATATCTATCTCTCCATCTCCATCTCTATTCTCTCTCTCTCTCTCTCTCTCTCTCTCTCTCTCTCTCTCTCTCTCTCTCTCTCCCTATATATAAATATATATATATATATACACACACACATATATACATATACACATATATGTGTACATATAACATGCAAATCTATTGCATGTACACATACATATGTGTATAAGATGACATGTGTATGTATGAGAGAGAGAGAGAGAGAGAGAGAGAGAGAGAGAGCTGACAAAAGCTTGCTTAGACTAGAAGCCCAAACCCGTCTCTCCATACACTGAAGTTGGCCCTAAATAGCATCTCCACAATAACCCTGCTGCTTTAGTCATTTAACATACTTGCAAGGTTGAGTGGGCAGTTTTAGTTCAATCATTAACGGAAAATAAGCTTTAATTGGTCTATTTGTGGCAATCCTTTGAAAACTTTAAGGAAAGAAAAAAAGCATTTCACAGAAAATAACCATCTTCTTTGATATTTGCAAATTGCTTTGCAAAAATTAAAAAAAAAAAAGCCCATTTGAGTTCTTGAGAGGAAAGCAGCCCACATAGAGAAGAGTGAAGACTTCAGTGAAAACACTGGTGCTTGCCATGGTGGATGGCATGGTTCTTCTACTAAGCTACCTTTCCTTTTATTTCTTGTTATATATAGAGGTGTTGTCTTGTGTGGGCAGATTGGAATCTCCTAAAGGGCAGAATTTTTTATTTTTGCATTTATCTTTTCCTCCGCAGCCACTATCCCAGTTCCTGGCAATGAGGTCAGGAATAAACCTTAAGATTTTTTTTTTTTTTTGTACAGGAAAGTCCCCTGTCTAGGGAATCTCCTCTCCATCATAAGAAAGCTGGGTACCTTCTGGGAAATTTAGCATCTTGAAGAATTGCCTAGAATGATGCAGGGGAGGGGATCCATGTATAATCAGACACACTGGATGTGTCATAGAATGGATTTGAACCCAGGTTCTCCCAGCTTTTAATATGTCTAGTTCTCTATGCATTATGCCCCATTGTCACCAGTCTGGGCAATTAATAATTGTCTGAGAGGGGGAAGTTGTTCATTGATAAATGGAGTAATCAAAAAATAAGAGATATCAATTGCATTTGGAATTAGAAATCAAAGAGAGATCCACCTTTCAAATAAACCCTCTTTCTGGGGAACTCTTTTGTCCCAGACAGCTTTAAGCTGAAAGGTAGGGAATGTAGGTGAGGCAATGGTGGCAGCAGTGGTGGGAGCACTTTGGTGCTGTATGTAGAGACAAGGGTCTGAAATCAGGAAGAGCTGCCCCCAGTCATGGCTTAGCTTGGTGGCCCTAGGCAAATCTACCTTGGTTTCCTCATCCACAAAATGGGGATATTAATAGTTCCTCCCTCCCAGGTTATTGTGAGGATCAAATGAGCTATTTCTAAAGCACATTCTAAAGCATTGCATAAATGGTAGGTGTCATAATCCTTCTTCTTTAGTCCCATTTTCTGCTGCAAGCAGTTTTTGGAAAGTTCTGGAATCTTGCCATCCTTCAGGTCTCTTGGCAATGATGCACTGTGGCTGCCTCTTTGTGTCAGGCTCATATTTGAGGAGCAAGGAGAGTTCATAGAAAAATCAGTCAATTGAGATTTTTCGTGTCTTATTGAGAGGGACCATGTGAAAGGGTATGGAGCCCCTGCCTTCAAGAAACTTCAGGTCTTCCCAAGACAATCGCTGCTCAGTAATGCAGGAGGTGAGGCAGTTGGTGACACCTGTCATGGGCCAGAGGACATGAGGGGATGCAGAGTCAGTCTGACTCTACTTCCCAGGGAGCCCACTTCCTTGGGACATGCTGTACTTTTCCGAGGGGCCCTGCTTTGGAGCAGCCGGCTGCTGGCACTCATGGTCCCCTCTCATTGGCAGCCAATGCTGGCTCAGCCCTGACAGATTGATACTTGTTTCCTGGGGATTAATAACCAACAGAGAAGCGTTGATGGCCTCGAACGAGGCCAGGAGTCATTACCCTCCGCTGGTCATTAATCCCCAGGCAGAGTCCCTCCCTTCACACAGGGAATTGCTTGGCAAAGTTGAAAATGGAAATATATTTATATGATGCAGAAGATTTCTCTTTTCTCAAAGATAGTGAGATTACAGTTAGCACAGCAGAGCTATTGCTAGGTACTTAATGTCCTGGATATTAGTTTGCCCGATTGCCTAATGGGTCTCTCCACACTCGGCTTGTGCAGCCCCAAGGCTTCCTCCTTCATCCCCCACCCCAACAATCAAAGAATGCCAACGTCAGCCTTAAGTTTCTTTGAGGCCTCGTTGCCTCATTATGCCCTACCAGATATCAGAGAACTTTTAAATGGCTTCCACTTTGAATTATGAAGTGGTCTAAAGAAGGCAGCAGAAAGCTGGGGAATGGGAGGAGAAGTCACATGTCCTCTGGGGCAGGATTCTACTAGAATTATGCTAGACAAGTGATCATATCTTCTGCCATAGCTTCAGGTTTTGGGGGCATATTTAAATACTATATTCACAAGCATATACACATGCATACATGTGAATAACATATACACATATGTATATATATATATATTTACATATTTGTGTGCTTGCAATAGAGAGTAGTAGGGACATTTAGACCTGGAAGGCAACTTGGAAGTAATCCAGGCCAACCCCTTCATTCTTCAGATGAGGGAACAGAGGCACAGACAATGGAAGCTATTTCTCCAAATTTACCAATGTTGGGTCACAGTTCTAGAGCTAGAAAGGACATTGGAGGTCATCTACTATAACCTGTTCATTTTATTTATTGATTTTTTAGTAGAGAAACTATGGAATGCTTCATGAATTTGCTTGTCATCCTTGCCCAGAAGCCATGGCAATCTTCTCTGCATTGCTGCAATTTCAATATACTTGCTTCCAAAGTGTTCATTTTTACATGAATGGAAACTGAGGCCCAGAAAGAGGAAGCAACTTACCAAGGTCACATATAATGGAGAAATAAAAAAAAATGCAAAAACAATTCATTAAGCACTTACTACCTACCAGGCACTGGATCTGACACTTGGAATACAAATATAAGTAGAAAGATAGCCTCTGTCTCAAGAACCTTACATTTGAACAAGGAACGGGGTCAGGCAAAGATGGAAAAGAGTGTGCTGTGCACTTGGTTGGGAAGATGGAGACCTAGATTTGTTCAAAATAAGGGGGAAGACACCTCACCAATCATAGCCCAGGGTAGTTTTAGGGACTAGGTCCAAGGCACAAATGGGAAAGATGACCTGAGTGGAAATGTCATGGAAGGAATACTGTTGGGCTATTAGAAATGAGCAGGGGGGTGGAGCCAAGATGGCAACTTAGAAGCAGGAAAATTACATATGGCCCCTCCATAAACACCACAAATACCTATAAAAATGACTCTAAACAAACTTTAAGGCCACAGAATCCATAAAGTGACAGAGAGAAACAAAGCTCCCACTGAAGACAGGCCAGCAGCCTGTCAGGGAGGGTCCATCAAAGCATACTGGGAGCAGAGCCCAGCCCTGCACGAATCCGAGGTTAGAACCTCAGGGTGGCCATGACCAGCCCCGGCTGGAGGGACTTTAGGAGAGTGGCTCACCGGCAGTTGTGGAGGTTTCCAGGAATATCTACCCATAAATGCTAATGACAAAGTGAGAGCTCAGTGTAGACTTTTCGGGAACAGGGGGTCCTAGAGTACAGTATGGCCTCTACCCCTAGAGGGAGAAGAAGCTGAGGAGTGATGGGTGCCTCTGCATGGCTGCTTCAGAGCTCATGGCATGCAGATTGTTGGGGGACCAAGCAACTAGTTTGAGGGGTAATCACTCTTGCTTTAACCTGTTTAGATCTGGATCCCTGTCCTGGGTGGAGGTCCTGGTGTGTGTGACCAGCGTGCCAGAGTCAGTGGGGGCTTCTGAGAGGGCACTCAACTAATAGCTCCAGCAGCTGAGAAAATCATCTGCGACAAGGCTTTCCTCTCTAGAAGCAGAGTTCTACTGTAGCAAAAAGCTCAAAAGTCAAGTAATTGAGTGGCAACATGAGCAAGCAAAGGAAGCACAGCAATCCAACTTTGGATGTCTTTTTGAGGAACAAAAAGGATCAAGGCATGGAACAGGAAGAAGACAACGAAAGTCAGTACTCCTTCACCAAAAGCTTAGAAGAAAATATGAACTGGTTACAGGCCATTAGAGGAGTTTAAGAAGGATTTTGAAAACCAAATACGAGAAGTGGAGGAAAAATTGGAAAGAGAAATGAGAATGATTCAAGCAAATCATGAAAAGAGAGTCAACAACTTAACTGAAGAAAATAACACCTTAAAAATAGACTAACTCAAATGGCAAAAGAGGCTCAAAAAGCCAATGAGAAGAATGCCTTAAAAAGCCTAATTTTCTTGATGGCAAAATAATCTCAAAAGCTCACTGAAGAAAATAAATCCTTCATAATTAGATTGGAGCAAATGGAAGCTAGTGACTTTATGAGAAATCAAGATACTATAAAACAAATCGAAGCAAATGAAAAAATACAAAACAATATGAAATATCTCATTGGAGAAAAAACACTGACCTGGAAAATAGATACAGGAGAGATCATTTAAAAATTATTGGACCACCTGAAAGCCATGATCAAAGAAAGAACCTAGAAATCATCCTTCAAGAAATTCTCAAGGAAAATTGCCCTGATGTTTTAGAACCAGAGGGCAAAATAGAGAGAATCCATTGATTTTTTATCTAATTCTTGTTTTACAATATGACTAATATGGAAACATGTTAAAGAAAGAGGAGGGGGAGGCGGAGAAGAAGAAGAAGGAGAAGAAGAAGGAGAAGAAGAAGAAGAAGAAGAAGAAGAAGAAGAAGAAGAAGAAGAAGAAGAAGAAGAAGAAGAAGAAGAAGAGGAGGAGGAGGAAGAGGAAGAGGAAGAGGAAGGAGAAGGAGGAGGAGGAGGAGGAGGAGGAGGAGGAGGAGGAGGAGGAGGAGGAGGAGGAGGAGGAGGAGGAGGAGGAGGAGGAGGAGACTGACAAAAAAGCATGGAGATGAGTGTTGAGGAAAGATAATAGATTTGAGAACCAAAGGAAACCTTGGAGGCCCTCTAGTCCAGCCCCTTGATTTTACCGAGAGGGAAGTTGAAGTATAATGAGAAAAGTGACTTGCCCAAGTTATATATGACTATGTAGCAAAGCCTGGATTCACACTCATGGCCCTTGACTCCAAATCCACTTCACTTTCCAATGTAATTCTAATTCATTTCATTTCTGCAGCTGAGTAGTTTGTATTATGACCTCTCACTAACAACATGAAGCATGTGGTGACTTAAGGAAATGATCATTATGACTGTGTTCCTTTTCCTATTTTTGAAATATTCCCTACTTCCAGGGTCTTATGACCAAGGATTGCAAACATAAGCATTCCTGAGAGAAAAAGGATGGACTTGGAAGGTGCATTTAGGATGTTGAATCAGTCATTTGGCAAAAGGGAGTCATTACTCCCCACATTCTCAGTGTTTTCCCTGCCTAACACCTCAAGCAATTTATAGCACAGCACAGTGCATTCAATTTTCTCAGGGACACACATAGCACAAGGAAACAAACAATGGCTAATATGCAACCCCCTCCAGCAGGAAAGGAGACTCATGAGAGCCATGTCCCACGTACATTATCTTCCCAGTAAGGGTGGTGATGAGGGAAGAAGGGAGAGGATATGGAATTCAAAGTTTTAAAATCAAATGTTTTAAATATATATTATTATTATTAATATGTTCACAATATAAGGGCCAATCTAGGGAAACCAGGCTAGGAACATGCCTTGGGTCGGCTTTCTATCAGGTCTGCAGGTAGTTTGACATCAGGAGAGAGGCTAGTACCCTCAGGGCTGCCCTCCTCTTCTCTCACAACTTACATGCTCTGCCTCTTCCATTGATTGTGACAAATAGTGCACCCCCTGAAGTTGAAGGCTCCAGGAAGCTCTCATCTAAATGGGTGTTGCTGGTGTGGAAGACTTGATGGTACTGATGGCCCTGGCCTGAACAGGAATCTTAGTGTCCCCTGGGGAAGAATGTAAACCAACTAGTGGAATGTCATGGAAAACAGCTTTATTCCAGGTTCCTTTACACTTTGGATAGAAAACTGAGCTTTAACTAAGGTTAAACAATAGGTTTCTGCTGTGAAAGTTATGTGGGGACAGCTGGGTGGTTCAGTGGACAGAGCATTGAACCTGGAGTCAGGAAACCTGAGTTCAAATCCAGCCTCAGAATCTTACGAGCTGTGTGACCCTGGACAAATTGCTAATCTTTCCTCAGCCTGTTACCTCAACTGTAAAACGACTCTTAAAATAGCATCTATGTCACAAGGTAATTGTAAAGATTAACTGAGGTATGTAAAACATATTGCCAAACTTCAAATACCATAAAATGCTCACTATCATTAATTATCATTGTTGTTGGTATCTTAAAATCAGGGAGCTTTAAGAATGCAGCTAAGTGTGACACCCCGCCCTCCCCAGCCAATCCTGTGGTTTCTCTGAATTGCTAGTGAAGAGGGTGGTCTTTTCCCTCAGCCTTCATGTTTCCAGTCTGGGATACAGATGATGAAGGAAGTCAGGGGTTTTGCTCTGTTTGGGGGTTTTTTAGATTATTTATTTGTTTTCAGTTTCCATCATTCACTTTGGAATTCTAAATTTTCTCCCCCTCCCTCCACTCCCACCTTCCCAAGATAGTGCATAATCTGATGTAAGCATATTAAACACATTTTTACATTAGTCATGTAAAAAAAAAAAGAATTAGAACCAAAGGGGAAAATCACTAAAAAGAAGAAACTAAAACAAACAAAAAGAAAGGTGGGGGAGAAAATAGTCTGCTTCAATCTGCATTCAGACTCTTCAGTTCTTTCTCTGGATGTGGATGGCATTTTCCATCATGAGTCTTTTGGAATGTTCTTAGATCATTGTGCTGCTGAGAAGAGCTGAGTCGCTCATAGTTGTTCATTATTACAATGTTGCTGTTACTGTGTACAATGTTCTCCTGGTTCTGCTCACTTCACTCTGCATCAGTTCATGGAAGTTCTTCCAGGTTTCTGATAGGAGTTCTTAATCTCCCCCCACCCCAAGCACTTTCCTTATGAACTTTCTCTTATGACTATTGGTAGTGTTCTCTCTATGCCCTCTCCCGGGGCCATCTTACCATTGTCAAGCTCATGGGTTCCCTGCTGCTCTGGGACATAGCAGAGATAGTGGGATTACTCTCATTGTTACAGATAAAAACATTTAATAACTTTTAAGAATTTTTTTTGTTTTGTTTTTGCTTTTTGGAGGGCAATCGGGGTTAAGTAACTTGCCCAAGGTTACATGGCTAGGTTTTTGTTTGTGCATTAAGTGTCTGAGGCTGAATCTGAACTCAGGTCCTTCTGACTCCAGGGCCGGCACTCTACTCACTGTGCCACCTAGCCGCCCCCTAAGAAATTATTAAGAATTTATCCTATGCCACTGCCTTTTTCTTCTTCAATGGGAGAGTTAAAAATATGGGCATGTTAGCAGTTTTGTTCATGTCTCCATTACTAGAAAGAGGAAATGTATGGATAGATTTTATTCATCCTCCACTTCTGGGGTACTGGAGTATAATTACCTTACAAACTGACTCTGAGACGCAGTGTCTTTGGAGCCCTCAATTCAAGTCTTACCTTGGATGCATAATGACTGTGACTTTGGGAAGGTCTCTTAGTCTATCAGTATCCCAAGCAGCTCCCTAAGACTATAAATCCCAGACAATTATTGACCTTCATGGCTGGAGGGTTTTCCTGGCTAAGGATTCCCTGTACCAATGGAATCACAGATCTAGAACCAAAGCAAAACAACTCACCATAAACCAACATCAGTAGCTGAACTTATGAAGTATACTGCTATACTGGGAATTCATGTTCAGGGATGGGCTGGGACTCCAGGTCCCTTTCCACTAGGAGATTCTTGCAACATGAAAGGTCATTGGAGTTAGAAGGATCCAGTAGGATTCAGTGCCCAGAATTCTTTTATTGTACAAGAAGAAGAAGCACAAGCTAGTTAAAGGTGATATTGTTCAGGTGTGAATATTGTATAAAGTCTCTACCTTCTTGCCAAAGATGGTCTCTGGAAATTGGCGTGGTGTTGGAGAGACAGCTGCCACACTGTCCAAAAATACACAAAATTCTTGTTCTCTGGGTCCAGGGCAGCCAACTATGGCAGATGGCTTAGGTGGAGACCTGCCCAGGACATTCAGGCCCCTCCTTGGCCCAGTTCCATGAGCTTCTCAATTGGTATGAACCATACCAGCCCAGGTAGTATGAGGTACTGTGTCCATATTTATTCTTTCTATACCTATGGCAGTTTTTAGGTCAGGAAAGAGAGTAAATTAAAGGTTTTTTGATGTGCTACAATGTTCACAATCTCAGAACACTCCTCCAAATAGACTAACTCAGCCATGACTTAAATGAGCTTGCAATATGACCTTGTAAGTGGACATCGTGGAGCTGGCCCCTTTAAGAAGAGTGAGGTGGCCAGCATGGCAGATGGGCAAGAATCCACCTCCTTGATCATGCTCACTACTTCCATGGGCTCAGGGCATTACATGCTTAGAGCTGAAAAGATCACAGAGGTCATCCAGGCTATCTCCCTGATTTTTACAGAGGAGGAAACTGTGAACTAGACTGGTTATTTGTTTGTCCCATTAGACAGGCGCGAAGTAGTAAACCTGATTTTCGAAGCCAGGGGTTTGACCTCTGCATTCAGGGCTCAGTCAAGTACCACACTTGACCAAAATCAGCCAACCAATAGTCACATATTCATTAAGTGCCTACTATGTGACTGGGAGGGACAGCTAAGTGATGCAGTGGTTAACCCCACATGCCTGGAGTAAAGAAGACCTGAGTTCAAATCTGACCTCAGACATTTACTAGCTGTATGCTCCTGAGCAAGTCACTTCACCCTGTTTGCCTCAGTTTCCTCATCTATACAATGAGAAGGAAATGATAAAATATTATAGGATCTGCACCAAGAAAACACCAAATGAGGTCACAAAAGTTAAACAACTGAAACAACTGAATAATTTTCAGGCACTGAGGTAGACCCTGAGAAGACAAAGACAAGACTAAATCCATTCCTGCCCTCAGGGAGCTAACAATCTGTAGAGATGGCAAATGAATGAATGTGCACCCAAGTCAGCCCTTGTGGACACACTACAGAGAACCCCAGGGAGAAACCCAGTGAGCATTGGGCCAGCTTCCTTTGCCATGCAGGGCAAGGTAAATGCCCATCCCTTTTTCTGTACAAGTGCAGAAAACCCAGGGCATTTTTTTAAGTAATGAATTTCACAGGCACTTGGCAAGGAGATATAAAACCAAGTTTACTTGCAGAAGTGTAACTGGATTCTAAGTTATACCACTGTTTCATTATTCTTAATAGCCCTGAGTCAATCTACAGATATTTCATCCTGCAGTTTCCAACTGATATGGAAATGTATAATGTTAATCATCGAAATACTTTACAAACTGACCATAAACCAATGTTTATGACCAGTTAATCATCGTATTACTTTGCTTTAGGTAATTTAGTACATTACCATAATGTAGCAATCTACTTAATATAAATTTTAAAGGGAACACAATAAAAGTGGTAGAGCATTAATATATTATGCCTCTAACCAGAAATTCAGAAACATAACTGAAGTTTGGACAGAGCTTAGATGGTCTGCTACTTTGGTTTCTTCTAGCTTTGCTGGGAAAAGAGTCAAGCTCTAATGAAGGCCAGGGGAGCCAAGGGTGAGCCTGACTCCTGATCCTTCTGTGTCTTGCTCCTTAAGTTACCTGCCTCCCTCAGGAAGCAGTAGGATGCAAGAGACCTCCTCACATCCAGTATCTTTAGGATGAGGGAACTTCAGTGGGGCCATTCCCTACAGATATGAGAGTGCAGGTGGTCTCTGCTTCAGTACAAATGATTTCTTATTACATTTCTTGGATTTATTTATTTTTTAAAGATCATAAGCTCATGGAGCTAGAGCTGGAACTCAGAGGCCTTGGCTTATTTTTATTGCTGGAGAAACTGAAGTCCAAGCTAGTGAAATGGTTCTGCTCTCAGGGAGGTTAGATTCTTGAGCCTAGGGACTCAATTACTCCATGATAAGTCAGTCTTGGGAAAGAAAACTGGAAGAACATTAAGAATGGTGCTTAGAGACTATGGTATGACACTGGGCCATAGAGGTCTGTGTCTTAAACCCAACTAGACTCTAAGTTCTAAGAAGTCAGGGATATGTTTTCATCTCCCACAGTAACACACAGAATAGGTGCTTAGGAAATGTTTTCTGAATTATTACTTTTATTATCATCTCACCCATTTTCTGTCTTATGGAGTTCAGATAGAAAAGATCCAAGGGAAAAAGTCACTTTCCTTTATATTGAATGTTCTAGGAACTGTTTCACAGGTGGAACAAATAGCCACTTTTTCCACTTGAATAAGATGACTGGGTGATAGAGGTTTAATAAATATTTTTGATTGAGTTAGCTAGGTGGTGTAATGGCTCGAGCACTGGACCTAGAGGGAGATCACCTGATTTAAAATCCTGCCTCAGACATTCACTGTCTGTCTGACCCTGGCAAGTCGTTCAACTTCTGGCTGCCTCAGTTTCTTCATCTATAAAATGGCGATAAGAATAGTGTCTACTTTCTAGGGTTATCATGAAGATCAAATGATATATTTGCAAAGTATTTGTAAAACTCAAGCATAATATATCTTGTTGTTGTTGGTGGTGGTGGTGGTGGTGATGATGATGATGATGGTGATGGTGATGGTGAAAGTTTAAAGAAGCCTCACTGAAAGCATCCTTGGTATGATGGTAGTACTTGGCAGAGTGGCAGAGAGGTTGTGGACCTCTTCCTTTCCCCACAGATTTTCAATTTGTACCACACATTAGATCTCTATATTCTCAACAAGTTTCCTTCAGTGTCATTTAGAGATGATTGTTTCAGTTGCTTTGTTTTGTTGCTGCCGCTGTTATTGGTGTGATGGGGGCTGTTCTGACTATTTCCGCAGTTCTTGCTGTTTTGTGACTGCTACACTTGTTGCTATTGTTACAGATGCTGCTGCTGCTTCTGGGATTATTGTTACTGGGGTTCCTGCCGTTCTTGCTGTTCCAGGGGATGCTGCTACCTGTTGCATTTCTGGGCAGGGGTTGATGGTACCATTGTTGTCTGCCTTGACTCCGTTCCAGAGACGACACTGCTGTTGCCATTGCTGGGCTGAGTTTGATCGCCACATTGTTGTGGGTGTTTCTGCTGTTCTTGCTGCTGCTGTTTCTGTTGCTGGGACTGGAGGTGATGGCCACATTGTTGTCTGTCTTACCTCTGGTGTTCCTCCCATTGTTGTCTTTTGTGCTGCTACCATTGTCATTGTTGGCATAGTTCTTGCTTTTGACATCGCTGCTGCTGCTGTAATTCCTGCTGCCTCAGGGCATTTTGCTGGCTGCTTAGACAGCTCTGGTGCCAGACAGGGAGCACACATGATTGTCCCAGAGTACACCTCATTCATTTCAGAGAGCTCTCTCCTCCAGCCAGCTTTGAGGGTGCTTGAGCCATAATGAACAAGAGGTCTGCCCCTTTTCCTTTCCTGTTTCTCAAATCCACAGGTTGTAGATACATGGCTCTCTACCCATAGCACTACCTATGACAGACCAGCTGCATGTTTGCCATGGGCCAAGTCATAACCAGGACAGGATTTTTTTTTCTTTGATTGCTGTTCCCTTGTCACTCCACAAGAGGCTAAATTCTAAATTACAGGCCAATTTTACATACCAACAGCATTAGAGGGTGGCCCCTAGAGCACTGGGTGGACTTCCCTTTAGTCACTCCCCCTCTCCCCACGGAGGATTGATGAGAGGCCATGAGCAAGGACTACCAGGTATGCATAAAGAATACACTCATGGATGAGACCACAAATCAGTTGGCAGATTGGAGAACTGAAAGAATAAGAGAAGAAAAAAGAGGCTAGAGATACCAATACCAGTTACAATGCTGGCATTTCAGAACTTGGCTCCTCCATGGCATCAAGTCCTCTCAACTTCAGTATCTTACCCTAAGATCCAGAACTCCAGATTCCTTATATAGGTAGGAAATGCTGACTTTGTTTCAGGGGAAATTATTTATTTGCATATTCAGCTGGTAGACAACAATGTTTTAATTGTGGTTAACACTGTTTTAGCCTGTCACATGAGTGTCCTATCAGCCCGGGCATTTCCACTTATTCTCACATTGAACAGGTGCCAGGGCATTTGTGGTAGAGGTGTGATTAGGTTCCTAATCTAAGAACTGGGAGGGACCTTGGAGGTCCTCTCACACAACTCCTTCCTTTATTTTCTGAAAAGGAACCTGGGACCTAGAAAAGTAAGGTAACTTGCCCAAAGCCAGACAAGTACCAGGCAGGAGAGCAGAATGCCACTTCAGTTCCACTGACTCTAAGTCAATGGACTGAGTCAAGGGCTTAGTCTGGATTCGGAATGGAAGTTGATGACTTCAGCTCTGGATCCATGTCTGCCTGAAACCTCTTGACCATTTTTCAAATATCGACACCTCTACTGGTACTCGGAACGATCTCTTTCCCTTTCACTACTTTACTATTGTCATACTTCCAGAATTCAGCATTTTGCCAGGATAGATTCTTCATCTTTTGCTGATCTGGATCATGACTCCTTAGGACACAAGGACATTATCTTTATACATTACCTTTACCTGAATTCATTACCTTTTGGTCAACTTCTTGACAAAGAGCTTTGGCAAACAATGGAGCTCCTGAGAAAAGGCAGCCCAGGCTGTTGCTGCATCTATAAGCCAAACATTTCCAGTTTGGGAGGCCATGCCAGAGCTCATGCCCTTTGGACCCCCAAATCATCTTCTCTTCACAAAATAGCAGGGACTAAAGACCTCAGAGTAAATTTGCTTATGTATAAATCAAGAAAAAAGTCCTCTGGGGAAATGTATGTAGAGCATGCTGGGGAACTGTTGTCCCAACTCCTCCCAGAAGCAGACTGAGAACCCAGAGTTCAACTGCTCAAAGCACTCAGGATTTTACAATTAACTTTCAGGAATTTGGGGATGTTCTTTCTAATGCTATAGTTACAACCCTCCTCATCCCCTCTTCCATGTGTGATTGTGGGTAGATACAGCTACTGAAGTAGCTTTTAGGAAGGAACATTTACTAAGGTGTCACTAATGTAGTGCATTAGTTACAATCATTAGGATTAAAACATTTGGTGCAAAAACATCCCTCTAAAACTGATCACTTTTCCATCAGGGGAAAATGGGCTCAAGCTTAGAGGGTCCATGTAGCAAAGGGGTAACTTCCCACCCCTTATGTTCTCTGTTGAAGTCTTCTAGACATTCCCCTTGCTGATGGTAGACATTTTGTACAATCCTGAAGATGTCCTTCCATATTGTTTGTCCTTGGCTCCCACTACCCCTTTCCAAGATGCTAAAATGCTGTGGGCTAATCCACCAGACATCATCTAAGTTGGAAAACTCTTCTTCTGACCAGGCAGCATGAAGGAGTGGGAGAGGAAGGGAAACAAGGCCAAATTCTTGGAGATTTTCTCCCTTCACTCCTGTCTGATTCCTTTTCAGACGTGGCTCTCTGTTGTACCAGATGTTCACCCAACTTCCAACATATGTTGGATGCACAGACTTGATGGTTTTTGCACAATGCCTAGGAGATGAGCAGGTTCCTTCTGCCAATCCAAATGATCTCCTTGAACAATGTTATTTTCAGCTACCCCAATGGCTCATCAGAGCCGTGTCTTTTGAGACTCGGGTGAAATGCCTTTGATTTATTTGATCCAAGATATAAAAGCACAGCCTTTTATCACTTACTTTGGGTAGGAGGATTAATCTGATGAATTTACTCACCCCGCCCCCCCCCACACACACACACCACATACCCATGTAGCATGAGAAGAGATTGGAAAGAAATTGTCTTTTATTAGCAGAAGCTTATACAGTACAATTGTCTTTGCATGACATCCCATTTTCCTCCTTAGATGAGTTGATGAAAGGAGGGGTGAGCAGCTCATTAGGATTCAGCCAGAATGAGATGTACTGAATCCCAACAAGAGCAGTTAAAGGCAGGTCTGTTCTTATACTTTCCCCAGCCCTAGAAAGTGCTTGGTTCTTCACAGCTGTTACATTTCACCCTTCTTTCCTTTTATTCTTTTCCATTTCTAGGCATCATTAGGAATTACCACATGAATTCCCTACCAATTTCTGCCCTGTCTGAAGAATACTATATAAGAGTAAGTTGTGTTGCATTAGCAATGGTAAAAATTCATCTAGCAAAATGCCTTTAGGAAGACATTAGCATTTTTGTCAATTTCTGGGGTCCAATAGTAATAGCCTCTGTGTCCAAATATGTCTCCTTAGATACAGAAAAGTCTTGAAAAGTGGAAGTTTCATCTATTTTCTTTTTCAGCCACTAAGCACTTGAAAACTTTAGTGAAAGGGTTTGTCTGAGTTATTGACAACACATCTGGGGACTAATAATAAATGCAGCTGTTTGAAAAGACATCCATTGAAGAAGATGATGGACTTACCCACTGGCCCCTTCCTCAAATCCATTTTGAACTCTTGACACACACATCTTCAAGGATATTTTCATTAGAATTGGGAGAAAACTAAAGACTCAGTCGGTAGGCATCAGTGGCCTCTGTAAGTTTTAACAATTTGTATGGCTCTTCCAAGGGCAGAAAAAGTCTAATGAGGAATAAAATTAGACAAATAAATTGAGTTCATTTGTCAATAAAAGAATGATTTGGATATAAGATATGTGATCTCACTGTTATGGAACCTCCCTTGAAGCAGATCATGACACTCTCAGTGTGTATGATTCTTGCCTCTGTTTTTCTTTAGTTTTCAACATTTATCTCCACAAGATTTTGAGTTACAATTTTTTCTCTGCCCATCTTTCTGTACCCCCTACCCCAAAATAGCAAG